>CM037162.1:17117096-17392096 GCA_020921065.1 Vaccinium darrowii
CGGGCAGGCGGACGAGGTCTCCATGATGCATGCTAGCAACGTGCAAACGTGGGTTAGCGCCGCCCTGACCAACGAAAACACATGCGTCGATGGGTTTTCAAGCCAGGACATGAATGGAGATGTGAAGGATGGTATTACGAGCAGAGTCCTGGATGCTACGCAAGTCACTAGTAATGCGCTCGCGCTGGTGAACCAGTTCGTAGCGCAGCATAAGGCTCCTGCTAAGGGTAATTAACCATTGCCCTTGGGTTGTTTTTATCTTAACCTGTGCTTGTTAAGTTTGCCTTAGGTTGTTGCTTTTGCACAGCTTGTTTAACTAAGGTTCTGTATCTAGTTTTGGGTTTTTCTTGGTCCTCTTGGACAGTATATTGTATCATGCTTGGGTCATTGTCTCTAAATGAGGTCCAAAGCTTGAAATAAGAAGTCCCAAAAAGCTTTTAGCCGGGATTAGAGGGTAAGAAGATTACATGTGAACAGTGGGGACGCAGAACGTGTACTTAGCGGGGATCCGAATTACATGTATTTTTAGATTAATAACAAAAATTATAGTCTGTGATATTAATATTACTACTTACTAGTTCTGAAAAGAAGACGATATAGTGTACACATGCATATAGTTTTATAACCACGACCGAAAAATGGTCGATAACTTGAAATTTTAAGGGGTTTTTTCACGCATATATAGAAACTTATCATTTGTTTTTTTACTCAAGCGACTTGCAGAGGCCAGTCATATATAATTTTTTCAAATTAACCTGAAAATATACTTAGTGGGATAATTGGGGAGTGTGCAAGGACCCGAAACCCCTCTTGCACCCCCTCCATCCGCCCCTGCACGTGAACAGTTTGGTTCAGTAGCTGCTCACATAGCTCTAGTAGGTTTTGCATATTTGTGTATTTAAGTAGCATTAGGAAAAATGAGAGAGAGAGAGAGAGAGTCGAGCGCAACGAGCGGGGTTACAACGTAAAATATTATTTCTGGCAGAGTATCTTATCAGTTTTTGGGGTGCAAACTGCAACGTTGAATTTCTTCGTCATGGGAAGACCGAATCTAACCATGTCTGATTTCATAAGTGACAGCCCGATCTTAAAATTATACAGAATGCATTTTGTTCCTTTATCGATAAATTTAAATTCGGAAATGATTTGGGTACACCACCAAGTGTACCCCAATTGCACCCCACTTCATCGGTGCCGTCCAAGGCTTTTTTGGGCGGTCCAGATTTGAAGTGCTTTATGACCGGTCATAAAGCACTTCAAATCTGAACCGCCCCAAAAAGTGTTTGGACGGCCCAGATGAGGTGGGGTGCAATTGGGGTACCCATATATGGGGTACCCATAGCAGCGTTCATTTAAATTAATCTATGAGTTCACGGTGGTTGTTTAGCTGTCCAAGTAAATATTCGTTCTCTAATTAAACTAACCAAAATTCCAACACATCATAACAACATCCATATCTTAGCTAGTCATTTGAAAACCCAGGGCGTCGTCAACAGCCTTGCGAAAAAAAATAAAATTAAAATTAAAACCAGGTAAACAGATTCACTATTTTTAATCATCATTTACGATAAATTTTTCAATGACGAGCGGGTACCACGTGGTATTTGACGTGGTAAACAGATTCACTATTTTCAATCATCATTTACGAGAAATTTTTCAATGACGAGCGGGTACCACGTGGTATTTGACGTGGAAAACAGATTCAAAATTTTTAATCATCATTTACGAGAAATTTTTCAATGCTGAGAGGTTACTACGTTGTATCTGATGTGGTACTCGTAACGTCCTATCATAGTCGTCCATCTCAGTACGAAATGGTGCAAATTTTAAATAAAGTCTTTTAAGAAAGAGTTAGTTAAAATCCGGACCGTCCAAAATATTATCCGGATGCGCACCGAATACTGCCACGTGGTACCTTCCTGGCAGCCAAAAAATTCTCATTCTTTACCATTTTATAGTAGAAATGTTTTCCTTTTGACTTGGATGGAACTAATGCTTGGCCAAGTAACTTATATGGAATTTTGCAAATTACTCGTAAGTTTTATTTATACCTCCAACAACACCACAAATTTTAGAAATTGAGCGGGGTCAGGTGACTCCACTTGATCCTACAGTTCCCTCTGCCCTGGTTATTCACTTTGCAATGGGTCCTATAAGGTGTCGCACCACCTACCATTGGCATATGTTCAGGGTCGGTCCTAGGCTAAGGTCCAAGGCCCATGAGGCCGGCGTCTTAAGCTCCAAAAGAGTAGAAATTAGGGTCCCGTATTCCATATAAGACATGAATATATTTTATATATAAGTTTTCCCGTGATTCAAAGAATTTTGAGTTTTGCATCAGTGTGGCATGCCACCTCAATACATTCATAGTTCCCTTGTTCAAGTCCTAGGTGAACCTTCTTGGCAAAACAAAATTTTTCTTATTTTTCTTTCGGATCTAAGTGTAGATAATCTATTAAGGACCTCCTTTTTCGAGATCATCTTAAGCCCTCAAAATATCAAGGCCGGCCCTGTATATGTCCCTTGCTTAAATGGTGTTTTCCACAAGTTTGTCTATTTTTTCATATGGTGATTGAAGCCGGCTTGAATGCCCCGTGCTGGATTGAATTTTCATCCAATCTCAAATCTAAACAGGTTTCGGAGATAGGAGAGGTTGTGCCTTAATACTCTATTTTTAATCGTCTTATAGCAAATCTGAAAGGATCGTAACAGGAAAAGTTTTGATACTTTGGATTCGGTTTGTCGATCAGCTCCAAGGCCATTTAGCAAGACTAGGAGCTGAGTTAGCAAGCGGAGGGTCTCGTTTCACAACGGCAACGGAAAGAGGAGTAGTAGGGTACATGAAAATTTTCTCTGAATTTATTCAGGAAAGAGAAATCAATGGTCCTGACCAATTCGGAGAAACTTTTCATGCACCCTAGCTAGAGGTGTCAAACGGGCCGGGCTAGCACGATTACTGCACGGCACGGCACGGTACGATCTTGGACGGGCACGGCACGAAAGTGGGTCGGCACGGTATGACACGGCACGGCACGGGGCACGGCGCAATTTTTTTATTTTTCATTTTTTTTCTAACCCAAGTTAGCATTGGTTAAGATTTATTGTGACAAAAATTGTATTTTTTAATCACATGTAATGTATTTGTCAATAATCTTTGGTACAAATATGAAGCGAATCTCGATAAAACAAACTATTTTAACAATCGAGGCCGTTCATTTTGTTGCACTTATTTAGTAAATTATTCTAGTAAAATTTTGGCTCGATCGGGTTTAAAAAACTTGTCGATCTAGACCCCGTTTGCTTCTTCTTCTTTTTTTTTATAATACTTTTCTTATGATTAAATGGCTACAGATAGGGCTGTAAATGAACTGGGCCATTCGTGAACTATTCGAGGCTCGGTTCGATAAGAGCTCGTTCGAGTTCGATTCGTCTACTAAACGAACTGAACTTGAACCTCAATATTAGGCTCGTTCCATAAATGAGCCGAACCTGAACCTAAGTGGATTCGGCTCGGTTAGGCTCGCGAACCTGAGGTCAAAATGTAATTAATAATACTTTAGGGGTCTACATGTAAATATTTTATAGTTGAGAAACTTTTATGTAATTTGTTATTCTTTTATCCCTAACTAGAGTATTCTACTACAAACAGATGGGTTTTATCCCTAACTAGAGTACTCTATTTAGTTCTCAATATTTTTTTTCTTGTGTTCTTTTTCTTTTGATTTCTTGATTATTGTGGTAGATTTGTTTATTTTGTTTAATTTCTTGATTATTTTGGTAGATCTACATGTAACATTGTTTTGAAGCATATCTCTTTCCCCTCTCAGTTTTGTGTTCTAAATTGCTAACGAGCCCTACCGAGCTTGATTCGAGCCTCAATTCGGCTCGGTTCGGCTCGTTTGAGTTTAACGAGCCCTACCGAGCCGAACCCGAGCTTTGTAATTTTTTCACGAGCCGAACTCGAGCTCACTTGTCTAGGCTCGAATCGAACCCGAGCCGAACTCATGCCTTAACGAACTGATCCCGAACCTCATAGGGTTCGGCTCGATTCGGCTCGTTTACAGCCCTAGCTACAGATATATGATCCACTTAAAAAAAAATTCGTACGAATGGTGGACTCTGTTTTATGTAAAAGATAGACGGTTCTGATCACCACAAAAAAACTAGTTGGAGCTCGGGTTGTGCCGGCACGGGCATGGCACAACACGGCACGATTACAAAAGGGCGCGGCACGATTATGTAAACTAGCCGGCACGGCACGGCACGGCACGATTAAGAAATGGCACGGCACGGCATGATTTAGTAAATGGGCCGGCACGGCACGGCACGAAGCACGGTTGGCACGAAACTAAATGGGCCATGCCGGCGCGGCACAGCCCGTTTGACACCTCTAACCCTAACATTTTCGCAACGGAAATCCCACTATCTGCTAGACCCACATGGAAGACGGTTGGAACGGACCAGCTCAGAAGTTAAATTCTGCTAGCCTAATGTCTGTTTGTCTTATGACTATGTTTGTATTTCCTCTGTTTCCATTTTGAACTTGGCTTGAATTTCCGATGCACCAAAAAAAGAAATAGAAAGTTCTCAAAGCTGGGTAAGGAAGACGGGAGGGAGGAGTGGAATTTTCCGCTCCACTCGCTAAGATTTGAACCTTAGGCCTCTTACACGAAGTGCAATTGCAAGACAATATAGGCGCAATTTAGAATCCTAGAGGTGAACACAGGGACGAAACCAGAATTTCATATACGGGATGGCCATAATAGCAACAACAAGAATTCGAAATTTGAAGGTTGTGTGTGCGTAAAAAGTAGATTGTAATGTCCAATTCCTTTGACGGTAATGTTTTATAGCCTAGACATGGTAAATTGGAGAATATATATATGTATATTAAAAAAAAGTAGTACACTAGATAATTTTCGATTTTTTCAAATTGGGATAATTTTCGGTTCTTTCAAATTGAGGGTGGCCCTGGCCCTCGAAAGCCAACCTTTAGTTTCATTTCTGGGTGAACGAATTCATGGTACCTTTTTAATTAAACAAAAGTTGAAAGAAACATTAAATGCCAGCAAAGTGATTTTGAAAGTTAATTTTTGCCGCTCAAAATAATAAAAAAAAATATTGGAAAGAGTGAGAATCGGAGTAAGGAAAAAAAAAAAAAAAAAAAAAAAATGGATGGTGAAGAAGAACATGAATAAAAAAAAAATTGTTATACTCATTCCTAAGAGTTAAAAGAAACAAAACCACACCTCTCAAGATTCCAGTTGGGTTTTACTCGAAAAATAAAGAGCAACTCTTGCAATGAGAGTGAAAGTTCTGTGAGTTAATGTACCAAAAAAAAAGAAAGTTCTGTGAGTTGATATGGGTTTGGGCCTCCTAATCTTGGACTCATAGCAATTTGGGTGAACAAAAGGGAGAGTTGCTCCCCAGTCCACTATACCAATTTCCTAATGTCAACAATCCACTCTATAGTTTCATAACATCAACAGTCCACACGCGTGTCTAATAGACACAAATACCCCTGCCTATATAAATTCAGTCCTGAACCTCTGAACGTCATTCTTGGCCCTAATCTCTCTCTCTCTCTCTCTCGCTCACCGCCGTCACTCTCTCTCCTCTCTCCATCGCGCAATCGGCGAGCCTCCGGCAAACACCACCACGGTGAAACTCCGGCAGAAACGATCAAATCATGATCTAATCACGTCGTCATTGTCATTTGTGGCTGAAATTAAGTAGTTCGACCATTTTCTACAACTCCGGCAATGGAAAATCCATGTTCGAGTGGAAAATCGTTCAGATCTGTGCCGTCGTTGTTTCCGGCTACTCTTCGACAATCGACGGCTCCGTCCTGTAAGTTTAACGTCTAATTTCGTCCCAACAAATTTATAGACTGTTCTTGGACTATTCCGGTATACCGGACAGATTCCGGTCGTACCAGACTATTTCCGGAGTTACCGACTGATAGCTTGAACTTGTTGCAGAAGCGAAAAAAATTTGAAAAATAGAGCAGCGATGATGCCTTTGCCGGCAAAAGTTACACGAAGATGAAGATGGAAAAAAGTAAAGAAGAAAGAGAAGGGACACTATTTTCAAAGTTGTGCAGTACAAACTTGTTATTTTAATAGAAAAAGAAAGGCCAGTTGTGTAGTACAGGCATGCTGTGTAGTACACTATTTTCAAAGCTATTTTCAAATATGTGTAGTACACGAAGCTTTATAGCCTGCTATTTCATTAATATGACAAATGCTACAGGTGTAGCCCATAGAAAAGAGACACTGTTGAGTATTGATAAGATAGGTTTTTTTTTTACTTTTTTTTTTTTAACAAAAGATATACTGTACCTTTTTGCTTCTACATATAAAATATTTCGATTTATGCATGTATGCATTTGATCCAAGTAATCACCTGTTGTTAACCACATCTAATATCAAATAAGCTTTCAAAAAAAAAAAAAGATATGGTACAAATAACAATATCTTGTGAGTCTAGATAACCACATTTTTTATTCTAGATAACCACATCTTATCCCGAGTAGGCTTTAAAAAAAAGATAACAGCGCAGGAGGTCAGCGACACGTTCGAGATGTATGATTGGGACAAGAACGGTCTGATATCAGCGCAGGAGATCAGCGACGCGTTCGAGATGTACGATCGAGAGATGTACGGTTGGTTAATCTGATTTCGTAGTGGTACAAGTTCTATGGGTTGATTATAGTGGTCCAAGTTTCAGAAGCTGAAACTTGTAGTGGTTTGAGTTTAGATAACCACCTCTTTTGAGTCCGGATAACCACCTCCATTTTGGAAATTTGATTTTTTTTGTTTATTCAATTTTCAGTAAAATTTCTAATAAATGTTTTATGTTAAAAGCAGAGGGTTTGTGTTGCTACCTTGTAGTGCTTGGGTGGTTGAGGACTTGATCCCAAGTAAGTTTTTTAAACAAAAATATGCCCAGATAACCACATCTTATGAGTACAGATAACCACCTCTTGCGAGTCAAGATAACCACATCTGATCCTAAGTAGGTTTTTTAAAAAAATAACATAGTTCAAATAACCACATCTGCGCCGGTCAATTTTCCGGCGAAGTCCAATTTTCCGGCGACTTTTCCGGCGCCGGCAGGATTTTCCGGTGAACTTTTCCGGCGAAGTCCAATTTTCCGGCGACTTTTCCGGCAAAGGTATATTATGTATTAAATTTAATGTAAGGGTACATTTGTCTAGTAAAAAAATAGAATGAACCTAAGAGAAAAAAAAATGTGGTTTGGTGGATTAGAGATGTTATGAAAACATTAGGTGGACTAGAGGTGTTATAAAAAGCTATAATGTACCCTATAACAATTCTTTATATCAACTACTACTCAAACCAATTGATAAGCCAATTTCCATCAAAATCTAATCTCCTCTCATAACATATCACTTTCTTACGCACAATTTTTTTTTTTTATCTACCTAAAATTTTTTCCGTCCAACAGCAAGCCGTGTAGTGTTGAGTCTCCTGGCATGGGTGAAGCCATGTCGCATCGTGGGCCTAGTGGGACATTCAGCCCACTGCAACCACCAAATTCAACTGTCTATTTTTCCTCCTTTCTTATAGATGGAATCGTTTTCTCCACTGCAACCACCAAAGCATTTTTGGATAAGAGGACATGACTTATGAGAATGGCTTGCTCTTCTCCACTCCTCATGAGAGGATACAAATTTGGAGATATGTGGCATCTCTGCAACCGTCCGTCTAAAAAGAAGGAAATGAGGAGGAAAAAAGTTGCCTATTTTTTTGTTTTGTCAAATAAATGATAATGGATGATCTGAAGAATAAAAAGGAATAAACCAAAATGTCCTACTTTATTGACACTTGCCATTTACTTTACCAATAAACTTACTATGGGTGCTATTGAGTCACCTAGTTGATTTCGATCAATTTCTGCTAGAAAGCTTTGTTAATAATCGAACTACCATCACAGTTGTTCATCGACTTTATGCATATAATTGACTGTTGGATCAATTTATTACTGGATGTATCCCTCGTTTGATTTGGTTGTGTTTTTTTTTTTTGTGTGTGTGTGTTTTTTGTATGCATTTTTTTTTTCAGTTTTATTGTTTGAACTCGGTAAATTGTACTAATATTTATTTATCAATGAAGTTGTTACACTTCCACTAAAAAAACTATAGTATTACAATCCGGTGAACTGTAAGTATTTATTAAGTATTGAAACACATAATTGTTGTTGAAAATTGTATAATTTCAGAATGAATTAAATGGGCAAGCGGAGGGTCTCTCAAGGCAACCGATGTGTTCCATTACGTGTACATTGTATTAGGAAAAATGGGAAGAAAGTCATGCAGTTCATTCCCCTTTGCAGTGAGATTCATTGCCAACTTAGTATGGCAATCCATTTTCCACATTTGTTCCTTGCAAGCAAAGGCTATTGACTTGAGTATTGACTTGGCAATGACTTGGCCAAAGACTTGCCTATTGACTTGCCTATATATTGCTCATTCCGGACTTGTGGATCACACAAGAACTTCGCACTCCATAACTCACTTCCCAAAACACAGTTCTTTGAGAGAGAGAGAGAGAGAGAGAGAGAGAGACGCAGGGAAGTTCATCAAGACAGTCAACGGTGGTGTTCCGTCAGTTTGTGGTTTAGCCGTTTTATCCTGGGACGAAGACGTTAGTAAATCCTACAACACCCACAGTAGGCAGCGAATTCTTGTTAAGGAGACTGTGGTATCACACAAGACTCTGCTCGTTTCTACAATTCTATTTGTATCTCGCACTACGTTTTTAATATTGTTCAATTCTATTTATGTAATCTATTTTTTGTTGCAATATTAGAATGGAATTGTACTTTTGAATTCTCTATTTGCCGTATCTTTCTCAACAATTGTTAGATAATCCACGAGAACACCATGAGGTCTTTTGTACAAGTACAAAATGACCAATTAAAAGTCAATCAGGTATTCAGGTTGAGTATTAAGTTTAATAAATTGCACTTTTTAAGGAATTTGATGAATGAAAATCCTTTTACGAAAAAAAAAAACATTAAAGCAAATGGAAGAACATCGATCCTCTATCCTTATCGTACTAGTAAGGTATCTTTCATTAATAAATGTGTATCCTTAATTCTCCTCACAAGTTAAAAGTGCTAGTTGAATCTCCATAAGAGTTCATTGCTCCGAGCTGAAGTATGAATAACAATTTAATTAAAAGTCAATCAGGTATTCAGGTTGAGTATTAAGTTTAATAAATTGCACTTTTTAAGGAATTTGATGAATGAAAATCCTTTTACGAAAAAAAAAACATTAAAGCAAATAGAAGAACATCGATCCTCTATCCTTATCATACTGGTAAGGTATCTTTCATTAATAAATGTGTATCCTTAATTCTCCTCACAAGTTAAAAGTGCTAGTTGAATCTCCATAAGAGTTCATTGCTCCGAGCTGAAGTATGAAAAACAATTTAATTAGGGTTTATGTTCACTCAAGATGAAAGGAAAGATTTTTTTTATTTTTTATTTTTTTATGGCAATCTGAAAATTTCATTAAAAGCCCAGCGGTGCTTACAGTGACTCTATCTAAAATACACTGATAAAAATCTAGTAAAAGGAAACAACCCAGCAAAGCAAGAGAGCTCTTTCAATCATCGAGACATGAGCCTCAAGCTCCCTAACACATGCTACAAGACGCAAACAGATTGGATGTGCCAACAGACCGAACCAAAGGAACGATAGATGACATGTCTTGTAATCCGTTCATTTCATAGGTTTAAATGTGTACATTATCTCTAGCAAAAATCGGACTTATTGGACATTCATACAATCTCAATAAATCTTATAGATTCTTAAAGATCCGTTTAGACATCTATGCCTAGAAAGATACATACTTGGATTGAAGAATGAAATAAGGCATCACAGGCGTTGATCTTTTCTCGCAAGTAAACCAATCGATATCTTGCTATGTGCAATATTTTTGCTTTCAAATTGTGAGTTTGAGACGAGTTGGAGGCTGATTTTGGTATATCTTAGCTGGGCTGTTGTGATGATGTGGAAGACACAACGAATCGATCTATCACATGAAATATAAAAGATGAACAAAATCAAGACTAGCAAGAGACAAGCACAAAGACGAGTGACACAATTACGTGGTTCGAGCCACAGGCTATGTATCTGCTCACTTATCTGTGTCTCTCTGATTTTTTTTTTTTTTTTTTTGGATTTCTCTCACTTAAAAAAGAGATTATATATCCTAAAAATGGACAAAACACAAATACATATTGTTGCTTCTCGTTCGGACACCGTCTGTACAGTAGATCTTGAGACCTCTTATTTTTAAAGTCGCTTATGTTTCTCTGGACATTTGCCAGCCTCGTTCGGACGGTCGATCATAGTATGCTCTAGAGGTGTCAAACGGGCCGTGCCGCGCCGGCATGGCCCATTTAGTTTCGTGACAACCGTGCTTCGTGCCGTGCCGTGCCGGCTCATTTACTAAACCGTGCCGTGTCGTGCCATTTCTTAATCGTGTCGTGTCATGCCATGCCGGCCAGTTTACATAATCGTGTTGTGTCGTGCTGTGCCCTTTTGTAATCGTGTCGTGTCGTGCCATGCTCGTGCCGGCACAACCCGAGCTCCAACTAGTTTTTTTTGTGGTGATCAGAACCGTCTATCTTTTACATAAAACAAAGTCCACCATTCGTACGAAAAAAATTTAAGTGGATCATATATCCGTAGCCATTTAATCATAAGAAAAGTATTATTAAAAAAAAAAAGAAGCAAATGGGGTCTAGATCGACAATTTTTTTAAACCCGATCGAGCCAGAATTTTACTAGAATAATTTACTAAATAAGGGCAACAAAATGAACGGCCTCGATTGTTAAAATAGTTTGTTTTATCGAGATTCGCTTCATATTTGCACCAAAGATTATTGACAAATACATTACATATGATTAAAAAATACAATTTTTGGCACAATAAATCTTAACCAATGCTAACTTGGGTTAGAAAAAAAATGAAAAAAAAAAAATCGCGCTGTGCCCCGTTCCGTGCCGTGTCATACCGTGCCGACCCACTTTCGTGTCGTGCTCGTCCAAGATCGTGTCGTGCCCACTTCCGTGCCGTGCCTGTCAAAAACCGTGCTCGTGCCGTGCCGTGCCACATTTAAATGTACTGTGCCGTGCAGTAATCGTGCTAGCCCGGCCCGTTTAACACCTCTAGTATGCTCCAAATTAAAGTCGTACATAGCACGGGCTAAATTCAATGCCAACCAATAGAGCGACAAACGAATTGAGCAGCTCGCAACTCGACTAATTAAGAGCTTAGCTTGACTCATTTAGTGATCGGGGCTCGAGCTCGAGTTCTAGGCTCGTTTAATAAACGAGCCGAGTTCAACACTCTAAAACTAGACTAATTTGTATAGGCTCAGCTCGTTTAGTAAATAATTAGGCTCGGCTTGTTCAAAGCTACAAACGAGCCAAGTTTGAGTTCGCGCACGAATTTTAAGCTCGTTTAATAAATGAGTCAAATTCATCACTACAAACTCAGCTCGGCTCTGCTTCGCTCATTTGCACCACGAGGTTTGGTACAATACATGAAGAGTTTCTCATAAATTCACCCAGAAAATGCATCCAACGGGGTCAGAATTTCCCTTTGCAACACTCCCCCGTTGGATGCATTTTCTGGGTGAATTTATGAGAAACTCTTCATGTACCAAACAATGTCCCTTTGCAACTAGGGGTGTCCACGGATCGGTTCCGGCCGGATTGGTTCGGTTCTTGATCCGATCCGCTCGTGACGTATTGTCATTTTTATGACCCGCAACCGTCCGTGGGTGACATACGGATGGATCGGTTCAGTTGTGGATCGGGCGGATTTGACGGACCAAAGAAGAATAATTAGCGGATTGGGTGGATCAAATCCGAACTGAACCTTATCCGTCAAAATAAAAATATTAGGATCTATATCCGTAACATACCTCGGATGAGTAAATGAATGGATTGGTTTGGGCGATTTGAGAGGATCGAACAAACCAGACAATCCGCTTGACAGCCCTATTTGCAACACTCCCCTGCCAACAAGGCAACAATTTCAAATAGGGAAAAAATTTCGAGACCACATAAATTACTCCTCATATCTCGAGGCCGGAATAACCGAAAGGAAAAAAAGCCTAATCTCCTAAAGCCTCAACCTCATACTGGTTTTCGTTATCCCAAAATACAAAACCTGGAGGACACTCACAGACACGCATAGAGAAAGCCGGGAAAAGAAAATGGCGGCAGAGTCGATGAAAATGTCGACGGCAGCTTCTTCACTCTGCAACAACTTGAGCGATGGCTCCCGGAGGCCACTCCCTCTCTCTCCTCGCCGCCTCCTCGTTCTCAACAACGCCCTCCGCCGTACCCGTACTCACTCTCTCACCTCTTCTTCTTCTTATTCTTCTCTCTCTAAATTTTTGGGTAGCGTACGTCTCAATCCCGCCGCTCCTTCCAAGCTCTCATCAACTCTACACAAGGAACAACGGCACAGGAACTTCTCCGTATTTGCCATGGCCGCTGACGGTATGCACATCTATGTTTGTGTAGTTATGCAATTATGTGTTTTCTGTGTTGGGAAGTCGATTTGGGAAATTTTGAATGTATGTCTGTGATTGTGTTGCTTGAATTTTTCGTTTTGTATTGAATTGAATTGACTCTGAATTCAACTGATTTTTTTTTTTTTTTTTGCGGGTAAGCTCTCTTTCTCAACTGATTGGTTTTAGTTGAATTGGATTTGTTCTAAAATTGGTACTCTTTAATGGTTCATATGTTTAGTGAAAAGATTTGAAAGTTCAACTTTTCTTGGACTTTTAGATGTGTTGATTTAGGAAATGGTAATCACAGTCGAGTGAGGAGTGATTAGTATGAAAGATGTATTGAACTCTAACTTTTTAGGAATTTTGTGTGCATTGTCCACTGTTTATGTTATTAGCGTCTTATTTCTGACGATATTTCCGAAGTTTGGTAAAATTTGACACTAAATGAAGTAAGAAGATCAGTTTTGCTCAAGCGTTGTGTAGACAAAAAATTGTACGTTCTTCTAAATTGGATGGCCATTTCATTTTAATTTGCGCCATTGTATAATTATTTGTAGATGGCATTATTAGAATTCGGGTTTCCAAGAATGTACAACATGTAAAGTGATGTTAAAGAGATGAACTAATGCTACGTAAGAAAGCTATGGTATTTTCCTTATCCATGGACATTTAAACCCCTGGTTGTGTGGAGATATCTGAATATGTGTTTGTCTTGCAGACATTAGTGAATTGATTTTGGACCTCGTATTCTTGTGAAATTCTTGAAAATTTTTACATGACTCGAATGTCTGGTGAATTGTTCAGAATGGAGTTTATATTCTAATTCTATTTCAGGACTTGAAAATTGTTGAGATACTATGATACCAATCTTTTTGTGTTGATTTTTCAAAGAATGTTTAAATGATTGAACCTAATCGCATTGTGTTCTGGAATATTTATTACATAAGTTGGCTACTAGTGCTGATGCGCAGTGGCATCTGAAGTATTTATGCACAATTTGGATGCATATACTGCCGTGGCACATTGATTGTTTGATAGATGATGACATGATCCTGGTATTCAGTTGGAAGTATGGTGCATGATTGTGGGTATCATATATGTTCATATTTTGTGAACATTAGTTGTTCCTCATCTCCTTTCTTATATGGCTTTAGATATCTAACATTCATAAATGGGATATATCAGATAACTGTGAACGACTGTTGTGTGCTGACCATGCGTATGCAAGATATTATCAATTCTGTCTTTATTAAGCCCCTTAAAAATGTTCTCTAGCAAGTGCTAGTGATGGAATTCTAGTGAAAATAAGGCATAGGCCACCTTGAAGATTTTGGCCGCTTTCAATCAATCTATATGAGTTCCACTTGCAAGGGTTTGCGATTTCCCTTGCCACTGGTTTTGGATTGGGGTTTGCCATCTCCAACGGCTTGCCAAATCTCGAATCAAATATGTATAAGACTTGCAAGTTGGCAAAAGCCACAAAATTGTTGCCATGTCACCTAGAATGGTGTGAATGTTGTGATCAGATTCAAGAGCTATCATCTAAGGGCTAATTAGTAGCGTCCAAATGGATTGATTTGGTTTCGTTGGAGTAACTCTGCCTAAAACGGATAAATAACACTTTAGCTGACTAACAGATAACTTTGGTATTGATTATTTGGCTGCAACAGTTGGAAATGCTGTTGTGTCTTGATTTACTGTTGACACATGCAAATGTCTACCTACAATCTGACACATCAGACATTTTTTTTGTCATTCAGCAGAGAGCAAGCGTGCAGTGCCCTTGGAGGATTATCGCAATATTGGAATCATGGCTCACATAGATGCAGGAAAGACGACTACAACTGAACGCATTTTATACTATACTGGTAGAAATTACAAAATTGGTGAGGTACACGAAGGAACAGCTACCATGGACTGGATGGAGCAAGAACAAGAAAGAGGCATCACCATAACTTCTGCAGCAACTACGACATTTTGGGACAAGCATCGAATTAACATAATTGACACACCTGGCCATGTTGACTTCACTCTTGAAGTTGAGCGGGCTCTCAGGGTTTTGGATGGTGCTATATGTTTGTTTGACAGTGTTGCCGGTGTGGAACCACAGTCTGAAACTGTATGGAGACAAGCTGATAAATATGGAGTACCAAGAATTTGTTTCGTCAACAAAATGGACCGCCTTGGGGCAAACTTTTTCCGAACAAGAGACATGATAGTAACGAATTTAGGTGCCAAACCGCTTGTGCTTCAGATCCCAATTGGTGCAGAGGACAGTTTCCAAGGAGTTGTCGATCTTTTGAAGATGAAAGCCATTGTCTGGTCAGGTGAAGAATTGGGTGCAAAGTTTGAGTATCAAGATATTCCAGCAGATCTTCAAGAGTTGGCTGAGGAGTACAAGGCACAGTTGATAGAGAACATAGTTGAGTTAGATGATGAAGCTATGGAAGGGTACTTAGAAGGAGTTGAGCCTAATGAGGAAACAATAAAAAAATTAATTAGGAAAGGTACGATCGCAGGCAGTTTTGTGCCAGTTCTATGTGGTTCAGCTTTTAAAAACAAGGGAGTTCAGCCCTTACTTGATGCAGTTGTGGATTACTTGCCTTCACCCCTAGATTTGCCACCAATGAAAGGCACAGACCCTGAGAACCCAGAAGTGATATTCGAAAGGGCTGCAAGCGATGAAGAACCATTTTCTGGGCTAGCTTTCAAAATCATGAGTGACTCATTTGTGGGTTCCCTTACTTTTGTAAGAATATATTCTGGGAAGCTTGTGGCGGGATCTTATGTGCTGAATTCTAACAAGGGGAAGAGAGAGAGGATAGGTAGACTTCTAGAAATGCATGCCAACAGTAGAGAGGACGTGAAGGTAGCTTTAGCTGGTGATATTATTGCTCTTGCGGGTTTGAAAGATACCATTACAGGAGAAACATTGTGTGATCCTGAGAATCCTATTGTGCTTGATAGGATGGACTTCCCTGATCCTGTAATAAAGGTTGCTATTGAGCCCAAGACTAAAGCCGATGTTGACAAGATGGCAATTGGGTTATTCAAGCTTGCTCAAGAGGATCCGTCTTTCCACTTCTCACGGGATGCAGAGGTCAACCAAACAGTTATCGAGGGAATGGGTGAATTGCATCTCGAGATTATTGTTGACCGGCTCAAGAGGGAATATAAGGTTCATATCTTCTCCTTTTTGCATCTGTTGATCCAGTTAAATCGTTGGCTGTGTTTTGCCTTCTCTCTCTCTCTCTCTCTCTCTCTCACACACACACACACACACTATAAAGTACAGATATATAAGCAGGCCAATATTTTTACCTGCGACACTTGTGAGGCATCAGTTTGCTCAAAGACACAAACTCATTACCGCTGTCCGGAAGCCAGGGGGTGCGGAACCTTATGTAGCTTCCAAGCTGATTCTTTCTCTGTTGTGAATTGTGTAACAAGTTGCAAAAGAAATTAATCAGTTTTTTCTTTTAATGTGCAATGAAATGGATTATTTGAGGGTTGAGATCATTATAATTCTATTATGTGCAAAAATTATGTTTCCTGAGAAGTGCTTTGGATGTCCTTGTCTGAGTTTGTGATAATAAACTGGTTCGCTTGCCACTCATAGGTGGAAGCTAATGTCGGCGCACCACAAGTGAACTACCGCGAAAGCATTTCTAAAACTTCTCAGGTGAGATACGTTCACAAGAAACAATCAGGTGGGCAAGGGCAGTTTGCTGACATCACTATGAGGTTTGAGCCCATGGAATCCGGTGGCGGATATGAGTTTAAGAGTGAGATCAAGGGAGGTACAGTGCCAAAAGAATATGTCCCAGGAGTGATGAAAGGAATCGAAGAGTGCATGAGCAATGGAGTGCTCGCAGGATACCCCGTTGTTGATGTCCGTGCCGTTCTAGTGGATGGTACATACCACGACGTGGATTCAAGTGTCTTGGCATTTCAGCTTGCAGCCAGAGGAGCATTCAGGGAAGGTATTAGGAAAGCTGGGCCCAGGATGTTAGAGCCCATAATGAGAGTTGAAGTTGTAACCCCTGAGGAACATTTGGGAGATGTGATTGGTGATCTTAACTCTAGGAGAGGACAGATCAACAGCTTTGGCGACAAACCTGGTGGTCTCAAGGTATGTTCCACTTGTACTTCTTTGTTCGTTCGTTACCTTGTTCTTTGTACCTACACCAATCTCCTTTACAAGTGCATAGCGAAAAGATCAATTACCGCACTGACTAAGCCATAAGAAGTAACTGCCTTGTTATTTGTGGAGTAGATAGAGCTATATTGATGACGGTTTAATGGTAGCATTATCTTGTTTTTCGTATGTTCCTCCTGAACTGTAGAAATAGGAATCACTTGCCAAAGATTCCTTCCCCTCTTCCCCACCTTAGAGCCTCTCCAATCATATTAAATCTAATCTGTTATGAAGCATTAGGATCAGTCGTGTTATTTGGGTGCTAGTGTTTACTCGCGATGCTTATATGAAACTGCTCTTTAGATTTCTCCTTTTCCTTCTGTTTGTTTAAGCTGAATGTGATTTTGGTGTCTCTTTCCAATCTATATAGGTGGTTGATTCCTTGGTTCCACTAGGAGAGATGTTTCAGTACGTGAGTACGCTCCGAGGAATGACAAAAGGTCGTGCTTCCTACACTATGCAATTAGCCAAATTCGAAGTTGTCCCTCAACACATCCAGAACCAGCTATCACAGAAAGAGGAAGAGGTTACCGCCTAATTTGGCTTACCTGATTTCAAGCACCTATACTTGTAACTTTGCAAGGACCTTAAAAGGTTTTTTTTTTTCCCTTACTATTGAAATCCGGGAAACTAATTCTTTCTGTACCCAGTTCATAATTGTAATGCAAGAAAACATCAAGGAAAAAGTGATGCGACACTCGATTTGATGATGATTCACTAGTTTATGAATTTACCCCAACACTTGAGCGATCGCAAAGATAGTTTTTGAATCCTTTGCTGGAGGTGAAGGTGGGTGATTGACGCCAATGAAACCAGCCCAGGTATCGAGATTTGATTCAAGCTGGGCCAAATTTGACGTAGGAAGGAAGAGATGTTAAGCTATGAACTGACACTAATCTTGAGCTGTGTTTGGATCTTGTGCTTATGAAAGGTATTATCTTGAGAATTGAAAATAACAGGGAAGGAGGAAGTAAATTTAGCATCAATTCATCTTACATTTCTGCATCATAAATCGATCCATCCTTGATCCACACAGCCTGGTCAAAGAGGCTCTCAAACCAGGAAGCTGTAAGAGCCTCATAATTAATAAATCAGGACACCACTATGCATTGAATCCCTTGCAAACTTAGGGACACCGGTGTCCGTCCAACTAAATGGGCTGAAATGCATGCATGTGCTATCAATTTCTTTTGAGAATCCTACTTTAAGCATGCCACATTAACAGGCCTTGAAGAATCCTACGTGAGCAATATCAAGAATCTACTTCACTGAGAAAATTGATTTTATATCCACTGATCCCCGGATCAAAAATCATAGTTGATATCAATTTAAGCTTGATCTCTCAATTCGTCATTATCAAAACAGTACACAAAACTAAAAACAAATGAGGAATCTGTGGACTACACTGTAAAAAGGAACCCAACATCACAAGATTATCAAGAGCAAAATTAGTTTCTATCAACTGATCCACGGGAATACACAAGGAGAAAGCAATCAAACGCATGAGGCTTTGTTCATGCAACCGCATCCCCCTTTCACGCTCACTTGATCTGGACAATCCCTGCACTGACTAGCTTCTGAATCTTGCTCATCACTTCAGGATTCCTTGAATGTTCCTGAGCTGCCTTGGGATTCTCCTGGAAGTCCATCAACACCTGCCATACCAATTGGATGTTTCAGAAAACAGTTCGTGGAAAGACAAGCACTTTGTCTTAACGGTTTCTAAAGGTATTCAACGTTTAGTTTCAACTGAAAATGGTTTCCAGGAAACCAAAAACATCTTTCTAGTAATTATGAGTAATGTTGGTTCCTTTCCATACAAAGAAGAACCGCTATCAGTCAGCCAAGCCAATTCTTTGAGAAAAGATTGACTTGTGCTACAAAACAAAATCTGAAAACATAACTAATAAGAGAAAGTATGCATCATTCATACACCATACCTGTCTCATAACTGGATCTGTGAGGATGTTCTGAATTTCTGGATCCTGCATACCCTTAGCCTGCAAAATAGCCCAGATTTGGGAGTTAGAACTACTTAAAACTTTGCTAGACCAAATATAATTGAACTTTGCTAGACCAAACATACTAAAACTAGAGGTACCTGTCTCTCCTTAAGTTCGTCAGGAGTCAAATCACCACGGCTTGCCTTGTTAACTTGTTCCACGCATCTGCAAACAGTATCGAAACGAAAACCTTCATTATGCAAATGCTAAAAGTGATCAGCCTAGGCCAACAAATCAAGAACCACTGTTGGCAAATCATACAATACACAATCCAATTTACACTTCAGCACAAAAAAATCTGATTCACGATCTGGAAACTATTTCAAGAACTATGGAACTACGTATTCAGGTCATACCTCCTTACACCATCAAGCAATTCCTGGTTGCGCGGCTCATGCTTCAATCCTTCTTGGTAAGTTTCCAAAGCTTTATCGTACTCTTTCATGAAGAACTGAACTGCACCCTTCCTACTATATCCCTTGACGAAGGTTGGATCAAGCTCAATGCATTTCTCTGCATCCTTCAGTGCCTCTGGCATTGCAGTAAGTTTTGTGTAGCATGCAGCCCTGTTACTGTACACCTAGAGACAGCAACATATGGCACAAACTTTACATTTAGATTGGGAACAAAATTTAACCTACTTCTACTGGTATATGTGCATGTGGAACTGTTATTCTAGTTTTAAAACTTAAGCAGAAAACCCAAATTACCCTTGGGTCTTTCGGATTTCTCCGCAAGGCTTCTGTGTAGTGCCTCACAGCCTCTGGATACTTTTGCTCTTTGAAAAACTCATTTCCTGCACCACAGCATAATGATGTCAGGCACGTCAGTGTGTAGAGAGAGATGGAGAGGGAAGCCGCAAAAGAAAAAGAAGTTACCTTTCTCACGCTCCTCATCGGCGAGTTTTGGATCAAAATACTCTTGTTGTTCTAGTTCCTTCTTTGCTTTTTCAGCATCATTAAGTTTTTTCAATGTGTCTGGGTTGCGATGCTCTGTAAGGGCTTTCTGGAATGCCTCAATAGCAGGTTCAAAGTCCTTTGAACATTTTGCCAGCTTCACTAATGCAGTTCCTTTTCTTGTCAAGGCCCTGGCAACCATCTTAAAATCTGACCTAAGCTCTCTGCCCCTCTCAACAGCTTTATCACAATCTTGAATACATTCCTCGTACTGAAAGACAATAGATTATAAAAGATGAATCTCATGAGGATAGTGGGAACACACTGCAGTTATGCTTCAGCAAATAGGATAGCAGACAATTGAGGACACAAACCTTCAACGGAGATTCAGTGAATCCACGTTTGAATTATGCATCAAGAAAATATGTTTGACCACACAAGGGGGGAAAAAAAGTTATCTACAAAGTCCTTATAAACAAATCTACTCCAGCAACCAACTTCAGAAACATTGCTATTAGAGCAAAAGCATAAAATACAGCAAATGGTGAAGAGAGCTGGCAGTATACCGCATGAAGAAAAGCAGCAGATACACATTTCTGGGATAGCATCACAAGGACCAACATCAAAACATTTCCTGTAACAAATTTCCTCTGATCCTGAATCCTACAACTAGTGACATACACTGTTTCTAAATTTCTATATCCTCCTCCTAGCTTTCAAATTGTAACTTTTTGCAAGTCCAAAAATTGGTCCAGAATACAACACCAGCTGCATTTGTACAATTGACTTTTTATAGCATATAGCAATACTGTCTGCCTTTATTTTTCTTTTTTAAGTTGAGGACATATTTCGTAGGAATAACTGGAGGAGCTATTCACAGGTCCAAAGGTGTGCCAAGGCAAGAAAAATCCGGACAACCACCCAGGAACCATACATTCCCATCAGCAGTCACGACAGTGGCATCAACCACATTAGCTGCTGCAAATATGCTACTCTAAGGGTCATATCAAGCACCCATGAGCTAATGGACCCCTGACAATAGTAATTCCTCCCTTTCTCTTCTAGCATGGCAACAATTTCAGCTTCAGCACCATTACAACAATAACATATTACCTCATCCACTATCGAGACATGGTCAGAGTTCCCGAGAACCCCTACCCATTCTAAATCCCTGGCCAAACACGTCTTGCGCTTCATATCCTTACCCAAGCTTTACATAATCTGCCAAATTTCTATGGGTTCACATTTCACTCAAAAACAAACAACCCTCTCTTAGTTTGCCACCACCACCAATAACATAATTCTATAAGGACTAACTGAGATAAACTAAAGTTACAAACAAGTAAATCAACTCTACTGCTAATTCTGCAAACTGGATAATGAAGTCATCTGCTAGTACAACATTGTTTCTTACCCATGAATCCAAATATAGCATCACACTTCCACTCGAGGAATAGTAAATTTATCCAGAAGATCCTTATTTTAGGGTGAGTTCTCCAATGGATTTTATCAAGATTTTGATAAAATCAACCCCTTGATTTTATCCATTCGTGAAGACATTTGATAAAATCTATAGATTTTTTAGATTTTTGAATGCAAAAATCCATAGATTTTATCACATGTCTTCACGAATGGATAAAATCAACGGGTTGATTTTATCAAATGTTAATAAAATCCATTGGAGAACTCAGCCTTATTAGTAAAACTATGTCAACTTATTAGCTAAAGACATTAAGACACAAGCTTTCTTAAGAGCATTCCAGAAAATCGCACTCAAACAAAGCAATAGAAAGAACAAAAGCAGAGTAAAAATAAATTCATAATACAAGTATTCAAGCATACATGATTCAACAATACAAAAAATCGCACGGACTCAACAATATTAAGTCAAAAGATTCGAGGGAAAAAATACACCAATGATGTCAGGTCAGCTAAGCAACCAGAATTTAGAACTTCTATTTCAATAGGACTCAGGTTTGAAACAGGTTCGAAACAGAAGGATGGACCAATGGCTACTTTCAACTTCCTCACCCCTTAAGGTTCTTGCACATAATACTTCGGATGTATTTGAAACTTGTGAAAAGAGTGAGAATAAGATAAAGTCACTAGAAGAAGTATATTATACAAGAGAGAGCTTGTTATAATCATTTGTCTGGCTTTGCAAACAAGAAAAAAGGAAATGAGCAGACAGAGATTTTTTCTTGTTTATTTTTAAAACGAAGACCAAAAAAATTAGTAATCATAGCAATTACTAACAAATAATGATAGGTAAAGAAAAAAAATGGAGAAAAATAGCGTGCAAATAAGGGTAAATTTTGCCAAAATTAGTATTTGTTGTAGCCAATGACTTTATTAACAAATTCAGATGATTGATTAAATCAAAAAATTTACCACGAGCCTAACAAAATTCTGATAGGACAAGCCTAACAACACAATACAATAAAAGCCAGGTCAAACACAACCAAAGCATCTTCCACTTAATTCCTCTAGAACTTGCTTCCTTTTCCTGAGGCAACCAATCATGAGAAGAGAGTATTTTACTATGATCCTATCTTCTCTCTTTCTTTAATTGTTTATTTCTCTAAAGCATAGTCTTAGACCCAATAAGCGTAATAGAGGGATACGTTCGAGTCAAACACCAAAAACTTCATTGTACCAAAACTAGGGCCAATTCAATTTACAACAAGATTCCATACTTGCCAAATTCAGTTTGCACCAGGAATGATTAAGAACAAAGCAAGCTAAGCTAATCACGCATAAATCTATTCAAGTGTTACCCTTCTCGAGTGAAAGACATATAATAGTCGCGCATCAATCCAAATGTCATATCAAAGCACCGACCAACAAACTCTAGCAGTAACGACCCTAACTACTATGCAAAACAATCAAATGATCTTCTTCATAGCAAATTCACCAAAATTTAAATTAAGAAATTAAACGAAATAACAATAACGCTAATATACCTTTCCCATTTCCAAGTACACAGCAGCCCTGTTAGTCAGGAATGAAATATCCTCATCGTCCAGCTCAATCGCCTTCGAGTAATGGTCGATCGCAGTATCGAAATCTTTCTTCTTGTAAGCCGCATTCCCCGCCTCCTTCTCCTTCTGCGCCATCGCCTTCCTCTCTCTACGTTCTCTCTCCTCCTCAGGAATCTCCATCGGCTCGGGCTCCGGCTCCGGCTCCTTCTCTTTCACCGGCTCCGCCTCGGCCGGCCTCTTCCTATCCGAAGCCGACGGCTGAGCATCTGGTTTGTCCATATCCTCACCCGGACTCCTCGTCTGTATCTTGACATTCAACAAAGCACCTAATGCTTGCATCACTCTCTGGTCCTTCATGTACAAATTCAAATTGCTAGGGTTTTTCTGGATATCCTGCATCATCGACACGAAATCCGGCTGTTGCAAATACGGCCTTGTACTCGGATCTGCCGTCAGCTTGGCCCACATCTCAGGCCCAGAAAACATGTCCCCAAACGGCGACGACGACGACGGTGGGCCGCGTGATTTAGAAGCAGCAGATCGAGCATCTTTAAGCCCAGATTGTAAGCCCTCGTTGTTAGGGTCAAGCTCGAGTCCCTTCTTGTAAGCTGAAACGGCGTCGCTGTAGTTGTGGAGGCCTGAGTGGGCGGCGCCGAGGCGGGAGTAGCCCTTGGGCCAGTCGGGCTTGAGCTCGACGGTTTTTTGGGCGTCGGATAGGGCCTCGGTGAACTGGTTGAGAGAGGCGTAGGCGGCGGATCGGTTGGAGTAAAGGACGTGGTTGTCTGGGGAGAGTTCGATGGCGGTGGTGAAGTGGCGGATGGCGTCGTCGTAGTTGCCGGCTGAGAAGGCGGCGTTGCCTTTGGCCTTGGCTTCGTCGGCCATGTGTATGTGGATTGGAGTGTTCTAGGGTGTTGTGGAGAGAGATGAAATTGCAGAGACGGAGAGAGAGAGAGAGTGGGGCGGGGTTTATAAAAGAGCGCTGGTGGAGGAAGACGAGAGAATTCTAGGGCTGGGGGCGGAAGGCTTGTGGGTTCTGGAAGGTTCTGGGGGGATGAGCCGTGATTGGATGCGGAAGTAGTACTTTTAGGCCTCTAAGACAGGTGGACTATGGGACTAATTTAGTATTGAATTACACAATCTTCTACTTGATTCATGCAAGATTAATATAAGATTAATATTGGGATATCTCATGTTTTAGTCAATCTCATGTTTAGTTCCCTAAACTACATTTTGAGATTAATTTCAAAGAGTGGTTCTATTTACAGCCCACTTTCTCTCAATACAACTCATGGAAAATAAATATCAAAACTTTTCTCGCGAAAAGACTAATTAACCCCTCAAATTACTTCATACCAACCCACTCCACTTTTTTCCCAATTGCTAATACCAACACAGTCCATCTTTTTCTTCCTCATCAACTCCATCGTTTTCTCACTCTTCTCCCTCCCACGTCGAAAAAATCGTTCCTCCTCCTCCTCCTCCTCCAGCCATTAACCCCCATTGTCCTCTCCTGCCCCTCATCTCTCCTCTCTCTCAATGGAGAACCTTGTTGAATCAATGGAGAAATTTTCTCCCTCACTAGATTTGGAAGATGAGCTCCAAAGAGTACTGGAGCAATTTACAACTCCAAATCCACCAATGGAAACACAAATACAGACCACGGAGGAGTTAGAGGAAAACATGGAGGTGAAGATTTTCGAGCAAAAATCGACCCAAGAGTAACCCATTGCTTTTTCGATTTCTCAGTCGTTGTTCGTTCGAAACGGTACCACAGTCTCGAAAATCGCAATACATTTCGGTAGTTAATACCCGAAATTTACCTATAAAACCGGTAGTTTATATTCAAAATTGGTGATGGTAGTTAATATCTGCAATATTGGCCATAATTCAGTAGTTTGTATCCAAATTATGTATTTAGTTTTGGGAGTAGATATCCGAAATGTGCCAAAACCAGACGAGTAAAATAACGGCAATTTTTTCGACTGGTTTGACGGAGAGGGCGATGGCCGAGGTCAAACAGAGGGAGGAGAGAAGAGAAAGGCTGTGTTTGGATGGGTTTTGAAAAGAAATTTTTGAGAAGAATTTTTAAGATAGTGTTTGGTTGAATTTTTGAAAATGAGAATAATGAGATAATGATTAGAGAGAGATAGAGAGAGAAATGAAATAATGAGATAATGAGTAGAGAGAGATTTTTTTTGAAAAGAAGGAATCTTTTTGAAAAGAATTTTTGAAAATGGGGAGAAAATGAAAGAGAACAAGGCCTAAGGGTTTTGAGTAGGTTTTGAGAGTTTTGAGTGTTGAAATTTTGGGAGAAAAATAACAAGGGGTAATTTGGGAAATGTGCCGGGTTATATGAAGCAAAAATAAAGATTTGCCACTCCAGTAGGGTTGTATTTAGCAAAAAGGCTGTATGAAGTAAAAAAAGGGTTGTAAATAGACTCGCCCAATTTCAAAACTCTCCCTCCCCCTCTCTCTCTCCCCAACAAATTAATTGAAAACATTGTGATGTGCTTGTAATGATATACTGGCACTCGTATTTAATTATGAAGATAATTGCACCTTTTTTTTTGTTGTTAAATTTATCATGGTCAGCTTTCCATTGGAGAACTGCAATGGAATGATTACTCCAACGTTTAGTTTACCAAGCCAATAAAAAAAACGTTATAGTACACACAATCTTAAGAGAACAATCATTCAACTTTTCAAAAAAAAATTGGATACACGGGTGTTCGATTTTCTTTACTAATGTCAGACCGGCGAACTCATATAATCGTAACAATTTTCAGAAAAAACCAAAGTACGAATAAATTTTGAAACTTGGTAAGACAGACTTAGCTCATCTGCTCCTCCTTTTGTGCTTGATTAGTGGCATGCCCTAATGGGCATCGCCTAACTCAAATCTTGGCTCAAAATAAAACTGTAGTATTTCAAAAACAACAAAACCAAATTGCTCTCCATTTCTCTCCTCATTCAACCAATCAATGGAGGTTCTTTGTGTTTCTCAAACATTTCAAGGCCTCTCTTTGACTTTAAAAATCAAACACATGCAAAATCTAGCATCCACCAATTTTTAGCAGGAAAATCCAACAGGATTACCAAGAAGTATAGGTTAAGCAGATAAAAAATATCTTCGTACAGATTAACCAACACCATATATTAGACAGTTTATTACAATGACACTTGAGCTAACAAAATTGAACTAGCCACTGCTAATCGTGCGATGGCGGTTTAGGAACATAGCCAGTATAATCTTCTTGTGATGCAAATCACGTAATAGTCAGCACTTTTCTGAAACATTTGCACACAAAGTATTGCAAATTCATTCGTACCAAGCCAGCAAGCCCTCATTTTTTCTATACAATGACAACAAATTTGCAGCAAAACACATCCTCGTCCATCTGTATTACATTCAAATTGTAATCATCTATTTATAGTTTGTAGTGATTTCACTTGAAATAGAAATTAATTGACTATCAGTCATTTCTTTTTTTTATCTGGTTTATCACCATTCATGGAATTTGAGGTTTCTCTTTGTGTTTTGCTGCAAATTTGCTGTCATTGTATAGAAAAAATGAGGGCTTGCTGGCTTGGTATGAATGAATTTGTGATACTTTGTGTGCAAATGTTTCAGAAAAGTGTTGATTATTACGTGATTTGCATCACAAGAAAATTATACTAGCTATGTTCCTAAACCGCCATCGCACGATTAGCAGTGGCTAGTTCAATTTTGTTAGCTCGAGTGTCATTGTAATAGACTGCCTAATATATGGTGTTGGTTAAACTGTACGAAGATATTTTGGATCGGCTTAACCTATACTTCTTGGTAATCCTGTTGGATATTTCTGTTATAAATTGGCGGATGCTAGATGTTGAATGTGTTTGATTTTTAAAGTCAAAGAGAGGCCTTGAAATTTTTGAGAAACACAAAGAACCTCCATTGATTGGTTGAATGAGGAGAGAAGTGGAGAGCAATTTGTTTTTGTTGTTTTTGAAAAACTACAGTTTTATTTTGAGCCAAGATTTGAGTTAGGCGATGCCCGCTAGGGCATGCCACTAATCAAGCACAGAAGGAGGAGCGGATGAGCTTAGTCTGTCTTACCAAGTTTCAAAATTTATTCGTACTTCTATTTTCTGAAAATTGTTACGATTATATGAGTTCGCCAGCCTTACATTAGTAAAGAAAATCGAACAGTCGCGTATCCATGAATTTTTGAAAATTTGAATGATCATT
Source organism: Vaccinium darrowii (assembly GCA_020921065.1). Lineage (NCBI taxonomy): Eukaryota > Viridiplantae > Streptophyta > Magnoliopsida > Ericales > Ericaceae > Vaccinium > Vaccinium darrowii. The sequence goes on from CM037162.1 coordinate 17,143,969, forward strand.
CTCTTAAGATTGTATGTACTATAACGTTTTTTTTTATTGGCTTGGCAAACTAAACGTTGGAGTAATCATTCCATTGCAGCTTGGTTCCAATATGCAACCAAGTTCATTTTATAAGTTCTCCAATGGGAAGCTAACCATGAGAAATTTAACCCAAAAAAAAAATAGTGCAATTATCTTGAAATTAAATACGAGTGCTAATATGTCATTACAAGCACATAACAACGTTTTCAATTAATTTGTTGGAGAGAGAGAGAGAGAGAGAGTCTTGAAATTAATTCTGAAATGTAGTTTAGGGAACCAAACATGGGATTGACCAAAACATGTGATATCCCAATATTAATCCTACATGAATCAATTTTTTGGTACTAAATTTTGCTAAAAATGGGACATTTCACTAATTGTTTGGTAGCTGAAAATGGCCGGCCGGAGGTGCGATGGTGGTCAGTCGGAGTTAGGAGTTGATTTTTTTGAATTGTTTGTACGGAATTAGAAATTTTAAAAATTAGTGACATTTCACTAATTTTTTAGGTCGCCGGAAGTGGTCGGCCTGAGGTGGGGTCGTGGTCGGCCAGGAGGCAAGAGTTGTTTTTTATTTATTTATTTTTTTTTACGAAATTAGAATTTAAAAAAATTAGTAACATGTCACTAATTTTTCGGGTCGCCTAGTTGGCTGGAGGTGGAGCAATGGTCGGCCAGGAGGTGGGAGTTGATTTTTTCTGAATTGTTTGTGTAAAATTAGAATTTTGTAAAAATTAGTGACATGTTACTAATTTTTTGGGCCACCGAAAGTGGTCAATCGGAGGTGGGGTGGTGGTCGACCAGGAGCAGGAGTTGATTTTTTGTAAGAAATTAGAATTTCTAAAAATTAGTAACATGACACTAATTTTTCAGGTCGCCAGAAGTGGTTGGCCGGGGTGGGTTGGTGGTCGGCCAGAAGGCAAGAGTTGATTTTTTGATTTTTTTTTTTTTTGCAAAATTAGATTTTTTAAAAATTAGTGACATGTCACTAATTTTTTGGGTTGCCGGAATTGGTCGGCCGGAGATGGGGTGCTGGTCGGCCAGAAGGCAGAATTGATTTCTTTGTATGATATTAGAACTTTTAAAAATTAGTGACATTTCACTATTTTTTTTTGTCTTTATATTCGATTGCAAAAGTTTCTTGTCTTTCCCTTTAAAAATGTCAAATATTTTGAATTTTTGGCTAAGTTGCCCTAATTAATATGCAACTTTTTTATTAAAAAAAAAATCTCTGAAATATTTTGAAAACATGATAAATGTTTTGAAATCTTTTCAATATATACTACTACTTTACCTAGACAAAATAAATGTGCTCCATCCACCAATTATGTTAGTAACAAAATAAATGTAAAGGTTTTTAACAAGAAATAAAAAACAAGACCAAATATTTATTAAAAGAAAAAACTCGTTGTTTCTTTTTCCCTCTAGTAAAAATAAATAAATAAGTGTGGATTACATATTTAATTGACATTTAATGTGTGAATTATATGCTTCTTCCTTTAGAGGAGCAAATGGAGATTGATGCTTACTTAGTTAAACCACAAAAAATTACAGTTGGAGTTAAATCTGCAAGTTGCATTTAATGTGACTGAAGAAGTAAAGAAATCAGTGTCCTCAGAGGGAAGTAGAAAGGAACATTGCGAACGCATCCTTTGAGAAGGCAATGTTGGAGCTTCGACAAAGTTGTAATGTGCTTTTGTAGATGTAACTTTACAGTTAAATGTGACATCAAATTGTTGAATATTTTGTAAATGTAACGTGTCGATCCTCTCTCTCCCTCTTTTCCTTTTCTCTTTCTCAAGAGTTATGGCTTGCTACTATGTTATGTATATTCGTTACTAATTGTTACTTTCTCTTCTTGAATCTATAAACAAGAAAATCAACAATGTTGCAATTGAACATAACAACAATACTTCATTAAAAACATAAACCAACCAAGGAATGAACAGTGGGCTTCCTCCCCAAGTAACCTATCGCACTCCTCAGACCAATTATAGTCCATCCTCCCCATATATTTTAACGAAAGTTCAATATTATGGGAGACCAATTAGGGTTTCAACTATTGTAGTGGCACACCAGGCAAACTTTCGTCTACCTGGTCTGAATGGAAAATGAATCAGACCCGAGTAGGTTCAACTCTGTATTTCAATATTTGATACTTTGCATGAACTAAAAACAGGAAATAACGCGATACAACCATCATTAGTTACAATACAATACTTTAATTAACTAAAGAGAACCCTAAATCTCCAATCCCTAACCACAAACCTAACTATCCTAACCCTAATCAGAAACCCTAAATCAATCCAACCCATACCCCTTTCAAGAGGTGTGAAAGAGATTTATAGAGAGAGAGAGACAGAGAAAGAGAAAGAGAGAGAGAGACGTATTGAGAGAGAGACACACGTACTGCGTACCTTGGTGGAAAAGAGAGGAGAAAGATCAGTGAGGAAGAACCTCCACGTTTTTCTCTGCTTCAGATCCTTAGGATGCTAGTTGAGAAAATTTGAATGACGTGTAATGTTTTGGTTTGAGAAGGGGAAAAAAGGAGAGTTAAAATACTTCTCAGGTCCAATATGAGAAGTATGTTCTAATTTAGTACACCAGAAATTTCATATACTTCTCAAGTCCAAAACGAGATGTTTAAAGACTTCTCAATTTAGACATGAGAAGTATATATGGATACGCTGGCCAAACATCAACGTTGGATGGAGACATCAACTTGAAAATGAGAAGTACAAAACAACGGTAGTTTATAAATAATTTGAAAACAACGGTAAATTCCTAAATAGTTTAAAAAACAACGTTATTTTTATACTCCCTCCGTCCAAAAAAGTTTGGCCTATTTACAAATTTTCAAATTCTATGTACATTACACATTATTACCAAAAAATTGTAACTTTTCAAGTTTGTCTTTCATTAGTTGACTTTAATAAAATAGGAGTTAATCAAGTTTTGAATTTAAATTGTTTTCCGTAAAGCGAAAAATCTTGCCACCAATATAATTAGAGACTTTTTTCAAAATTTTAAAACGCACTTTGAACTTTAAAAATTTTAATTTTTTTTCTTTTGGTCTCATTTTTTTATTGTTAAAACTTGAAAGCATCTCAACGGTGGAAATGGAATTTACCAACTTTTTTTTGTTAAAAATTTTAAATTGATCCTATATTTTGGGACAATAAAAAAAAGAAAGTAGACCAAATTTTTTTGGGACGGAGCGAGTAAAAAAAACTCCTCCTTTCTCCACTCCGCTGCGCTTTTCACACACTCTCTCTCTAAAATGGCTTCCTCTCGCTTCCACCGGAATCCCTACACCCCTTTACCATCGGCACCCTCCACCTCCTCCTCCTGTCCACCCAATCTCACCCTTCCTCCACCTCACCCCCATCCCAGCCTCCTCCAAAACCCTAGCTCCAATGCCAGCCCCATTCAAAACCCTTATCCCGCCGCCATTACACCGCCTCCTCCTCAAGTAGACGTTTACCTCTCCGCCTCCACCCACCTCACGCGCCAAGAACTCCTCGCTCGCCGGGCCCACAACCTGCGGCAGCTCACTAGGGTTTACAAAGACCATTATTGGGCCATGATGGAAGAACTCAAGGGGAAGTTTAAAGAGTACGTTTGGAAACACGGGTTGAGTCCGTACAAGGAAGGAGGTGGTGGTGGGGCTGATGATGATGATGAAGAGAGGGGTAATGGTTTGGAGGTGAATAATACAACTGCGCTTTGCGCCTTTAATGGGTGTACGTTGAAGGCAATGGCTTTGACGAAGTTCTGTCATCTGCATATTCTTTCCGACTCGAAGCAAGTGTTGTATAAGCCTTGTGAATATGTCATTAAGAGGTTGGTTTCTATTCTCACTCCATTTCACTTTCTTAGGTCATTTGCTTTAGAATGTTGTATGAGGAAGTGGAATCGTTGAAGTATTGGTATCCAGTATTTTAGAGTTATGCATTAGATACGCGCAACTTAACCATATGGGGTGGGCTTGCTGTTGGGAAGGGGAATTCATGCTCTTAAGTCTTAATGAGAAAGCTCATCAGTGGAAATTGTAGAAAGTCTCGATTCAGAGGAAGAATGATCTGTTCCCATGTAGTTTGAGTCGACCACAATTTGCCAATACATAGAATCTCACTAATTGGAATCTCTGGTTGAAAGCGAATATGAGCAATCACGAGCCGAAAACCGAACCCTATCATCCAAATTAGTAACCTACACATACTCGGGATTCTCTTCATCTAGCTGATAAACTCCATCCACAATATCTTAGCGATCTGTAATCTATGTTGCAATGGACTCGGGTGCAACTATCGGGTGCGGGTAGGGCCGGCCCTGAGATTTCCGGGGCCCCCTAAGCACAAAATCAATTTGGGGCCCTTCATTTTTAAAGAAACACTACAATTCAAAAGATACAAATCGTCCCAAATAAAAAATTTACAAAAATTTGAATGTGGATGTCACAAAAAGTACTTAACATTACATTTACTAATAAGTATCACTTGAACCTCACTCTTCTTGCATTTTTAGAAGCAAATAAATAAATCAAACTAGTATAATCTAGTTTTGATGCAAAATAATTTTCAATGGATAACATTGCTAATCCATTTAATCTTTCACAAAGCAGTCAGTGAACTATTAAACAAACAAATAGTTCCCAAAGTATTAAACAAATCATTAATGCCCGATATTATACTTGCAAAAGATAAAAGTACAAGTCCATTAAAAAAAAATGCATACCTTAGAGAGTTGGAGCTGATCAGCCAACAATCGTAATACTCAATATTACTTCTAATACGTGATCGGCACTCAGCAACATATTTTACTTCCTTGCAATATCACGGTTGTTTTTATTTGATTTTCAATTTGGGGCTTGGGGGTTAGGGCAAACTTAACAGCTTTGAGAATATAAAAATGGAGAAGAGAGAGAATTGAAAAACAGGCTGCTGTTCTGTCCTTTGTTTTCCTTCTGTTTTTTCCCCCCCTTTAAATACTTCAGTAATCAGTATCAGGCGACCATAAAAATTTGGGCCCTTGTTTTTTTGGAATGGGCCTCACTTATTTAAGTTAGTTGGGGCCCTGTTTTGTTTTACTTGGGCTTAAAAGACTCCTAGTCCACTATATATACCCATAATAGGAGGGAGCCCTTTTTGGGCCTTTTTTTGGGGGCCCTAAGCCACCGCCTGGTGGGCTTTGGCCCAAGACTGGCCCTGGGTGCGGGTGCGGGTCTAATCGTCAGACCTTCCTAAACTTAAATCTTAGGATGTTGGGATATGTGTCCCCTAATTGGGTGTGGATCTGGGGACACATCGTGAACACTTGTGTCATACATATTGCATATTTTTTTCAGATTATGTATCTTAAAATGTACTCCCTCCATCCCAATTTGATAGTCCACTACGAAACTACGTGCAATTTTCAGACTAAAAAATAATGTATTTATCGAAATAATTTTTGATTTTTTTTTTTGGCACGGTATAAAAGTTCTCAATGAGATCTATCAAACTAGATCCATATTGGTGAAAAAAATTATTTTTTGCAAGTGCAATATTTTTTAGTTTGAAAATTGCACGTAATTTCATGGTGGACTATCAAATTGGGACGGAGGGAGTATTTAAACAAGAAGGGGTTAAGAAAAATATGATTTTGCTATTTTATGCCCATGTGAGACTAGAAATATTGCTTTTCTAGCAAATTTTCTATTATTTTCTGTAAATATAATGACAATTAGAGGATCTGAGTGTCCAAAATGGATACATGTGTTAGACACATCGAAACGGCTACTTCAGCCAAAGTGAAGGGTCCATGTAACATAGTTTGTAATACTGTGGGTGAATAATTGGTTGCCGGTTTATGCTAACAGTTCTTTAGTTCCTACTATAATAAAAGTGCATTATTCATACCTATTGTGTCTTATTAAATTTTGCTATTTGGCTTGGAACGGTGCTTCCGGGAATTTTCAGCAGACGTACTTATAACTTTATAAGGTATCACCCATGTCCAACACATTGGATATATTATTTTGTAATTCTCAAATCCTAAACAAAAGTAAATATCTCTATATTAAAAGTACAGACCTCCTTATTGTTTTAAATGATGTGCACATGAATTAATTGTCATTGGGAAATAACCAATTAACTTGTCGCAGTTTTTAGACTAAAATGCACAACAAATTAAGGTTACTATAGGCTTTGTTTGGTTGAGAATTTTGAGAAGAATATTTTGAGAAATATTTTTGAGATAGTGTTTGGATGGGTTTTTGGAAAAAGTAATAATTAGAGAGAGGTGTAATAATTGGAGAGAGATAGAGAGAGAAATGAAAATAATGATTGGAGAGAAGGGTATGAGTAGAGAGAGAAATGTGATTAATGATTGAAAAGATGAGAGATGAGGAAAGAATCTTTTTGGAAATGTGAAGTGAACACAGTGTATGTAATTTTGAAAACACCAAGGTACTTTATCTCGGTAAAATAGTTTAGCCCCAAATAGGGGTACAAGTGCAGTTTTTACATTTTGCGATGGGGCACTTTAGTTAACAAATAACAAAGCACTACATTGGTAGTTTTACTAATGCCAAGAAAGTAATATGGGTTCATAACGTCTTTCTAGTGATGCTAAATCAGCTAAATTTTTCTTGCGAAATGAATTTTAGGTAGCTGAAGAGATTCAAGCTTCCTGTCCAGTGGGTTCACATGACACCATAGAGTTGGCTGTGGTGCTGCTCAGGCTGTGTTGCTGCCTTTAGATTCATGTGCAATGCATATAGAGAGTTTTTTGGGACCTCTTTGAGCATTAGTATGTCCTTTTTGTTACAAACGTATTCACTATTTGTTTAGGACTTTTGGGTGCTGATGATTGACTATCGGTTTAACTAGCCTTTGTTGATGCTGTTGGATTAGTTTCCGCCTTTCTGGTCTTGCTGCTGATATTCTCTCCTTGTTTTGTTGAATTTAGCTCTAGTTTACCTAGTTGACAATTTAGTCAGATTAGAGAGTATCTTAGTTTTTTTGCATGGGGTTTGTGGATGTTGAATGACTGTTGGTCTAGTATCATATCTGTTCATCACTATGATACCTGTGCATGTTCAGAATTGGATTCCAATTATGTAGTCTTATACTTTCTCTAGGCTGTTTCCATCCTGATCTTGATTTCCTTTGCAAATTAAGAGGTTGGAAAAGACGATGACGATAAAGTTTGTGTTGTAGCTTGTGGTCTCGACTTTGCATCATTCATTTGTGGGTTTTCGGTGGTATGGTTTTACTCGTAGAATAGTTGGTTCTTGGTTTAGCTTCAGTTTATAATGAAATAACACCTGTTAGCAGCTTAAAATGGATATTTATACCTGATTGGCCAGCTTGTGTAAATGGGCATCATTGCAAATCTGCATTTCATGTTAAAATTCGGTTCCTTGTTTCCTATGAAGCACGGATATGATACGACACGGACATGCAGATACATGATTTTCCAAAAAGTCAAATACGATACGTTGGGGGATACGTTGAGTATAAAGTATAAATTATAAAAATAAATATATTATATATACAATTTTTTAATTCCTAAAATTCCATTACACAAGTTTACCATTTCACATGCCGAGCAAAAACAAAAGAGCATTTAACATCATCAAAAGTTAAAAGATTGGCCTTGTCCACCCAAAATATTGCCAACAATTACGAGAGCCGTATCCGATATGCGTACGATACTGATAAGGAGGCCAAAATAGAGTATCCGGGCTTCATAGCTTGTTTCTGAGGGTTTAGGCTTAGGTGTAGGATATTCAGTATGCTACCAGAATGACATAAAACTGCTATTACCATCCGACAATATGGATTGAGGGGGTGCAACCTGTATATAAAAGAAAAGGCCAAAGGGTTTACATATAGTGCAACCCAAGACAAAAATCACTCCAGAGCATAGTTGTCAAATCGTGAATCGAATCGAGAATCCGGTTGCGAATCGTGAATCGAACCGAATTGTGAATCGCTCCGATTCGGTCATTTTTTTAAAAATGCATAAAAAAGTAGATTTCAAATTGGAATCAATAAAATAAATGTTTAAGAAGAAAAATCGATGATCAAGTGGTCTAAATAGGCAAGACACTTGCTTTTATAGCTAGGGATGTGGTCGTGGTCTTCCCAGCAGGTGCAAAACCGTAATTTTTTCCAGTACAATCTTTTGAAAAGTGCTATGGAAGCTTCTGAAAAGAGAGTCGACCCTTTATATGCCAGGAAAATTAAAGAAAACTCCGCAATTTTTCAATTATTTCATTTTGGCCCACATGCAAAACATGGGTTTAAAATTGAACTGAATTGTACGATTCTTACGATTTGATTCACCGATTAGATTCACGATTCACCGATTCAATGCACGATTCTATTACACCTGTGATTCATAGTATCGGTTCGTATCGAAAACACCTTGAATCAAACCGAATCATACGATTCGAATCGCGAATCGCACGATTTCGATAACTATGCTCCAGAGCTTCCACAAAATCCAAAAATTGGTTGGTTTTTGGGGTTACTTGGTAGCTCTATAGCCAGGATTCTGAAACAGTTGAGAAAAAACTACCCAAATATGATGCGACTGTTAGTATGCATCGTTCAAGAAATTCATTTTCTTGATTTTTAGTATTGCTATTGCCCTAGATAAAAAATCATGAATGGGGAGATATCTTTGCAAATTGCTAATCCGGACTATCTATATTAGGAACCTCAATTATGTGTAGACTTCATATGAAAGTTTGATTTCAGTACCTTGCTCAAATTGTGCATTTCTGTCGTCTGTGGATGCGGGAGATTGTTTCTTTGCTAATTGCATTATCTTTTTTTCTAGTGCACAGGCAGGACCAATAACCTGTGGCAGGCCTATATTACGAGCTAGGGTTCCTGCATTTTGCAATGTTCACCTCCAAAAAGCTCATCGTGCCCTGAAGAAGGCAGGTCTTCATATCTCCTCATCTAGCAAGCTTCCTCCCAAATTTCATATCATAGTGGCAGAATATGTGCGCCAAATTCAAGCCAATAGAAGGGCTGCATTGAAGGCAAATACAAGAAGTGTTGTGGTTAAGCGAGAAAGCTGTATCTGAGAAACTCCCTGTTCGTCTTGCAGACTTGATCCAGCATGGAAACAAGCAATATACTCATCTCAATGCAATATGTATGAAAGCTCAGAGTGATTTAGAATAAGAAGGTGCCCTTCCATCTATAGCAGGTCCGGCGCTCATGCAATCAACAGTGAAAGATCTGTCAGTTCCAGGGGTAGCTCTGTTATGAGCTGGCTTTCTTCCGTTGATCAGGAACCTCGCAACCTCGCCTGCCATGAAGTGCATCCATTCGTGTCACTTCCACTTGCTACATTCTTACTCCTTGTTCTGGGACTGTGAGTCCTGTCCTATGCTTGAGTGTCTTCGAAGAGTCAAGTGATGCAAGAAGTAGGCATGGGAAATTTTTGGATCAAATGGAAGAAAGATGAAGGCTTTTTGGTTCAAAACGGTGCTTATAAATCCAGCTTTTGAAAAACTCAAGGTACCTCAAGAGTCTCCTGCTGTGTCTTCATTTGAATCATTTGGGTATCCCTTTGGATAGGTTTGAAATAAATATCAAATACATAAATGTTTTATGGATAAAAGTAAGTTTTTGGCTTTTACATGCAATGAAATAAATCTTAAAATATACATTAAAAAAATTTAGCTATACCCAGTCGGCCTGTCGCACCTGCCATAATTTTCAGCTCGTTAAATAGACAAGCTGAGCACAAGCCAAGAGATGCTTGGCTCAGATGAGCTCACGAGCTGACATACATATGAATATATACGTGTTTTCTAACCTCGTATACAGGTATAGATACACTCAATACATACGTATTTGAGCTACGTGGCAGTAGACGTGCTGTATGCAAGAACATACTTGAAGTGTTGAACCATTAAATAGGGTGGTATACTTGCCTCTTGAATTTCATTTTTCGATGTGGGACAAACTGTAGTGGAATGCATGAAGGGGTGAAGCGGTGAAGGCTGCTTGTGTTTGTTAGTCCCACATCGCCAATGGATCCCTTATAAAATATAGAACCCAGCACCCACATTCCCTTCACGTGTTGCGTGAGCTCTTTCGCTATCGAGCCTCTGAAGCCGAGCTCGAGCCCAACTTTCTTAGCTCGATTCGAGCTTGAGCCCGAGCAACACAAAGCTCAGCTCGACTTGGCTCGTTTAGACCCCTAGTTTTCAACGTATCCCATACTATACCTGTACCGCATACCCGTATCTATGTTTCACAGATACACACAAATAAGTTCAAGTATAATCATTTAGAGCATCTCCGCCCCTTAGCCTTTTTTCCTCAAACTCAAAATTCTAGTAAAACTTCCCCAAACCCACTCAATTGAGTTTTACTCAGGAGACTTGAATAATTACCGAATATGATCATGGTAAATCTCGTGCAAGCCCCCACACAGAATGAATAATGTGCACCCACTTCCGAAGCGAGTGAATAAATTGCAACTGCACTTCATTGTCATAGCATAAAATAGAAAAATTGCAAAATCGAATCCAATGGGTAGAACCCCATCAACTGTAACATCTAATGCCAATACATGACTTAAAATTATGATATGTGCTTGAAACAAAAATGAAGAGGCACAAATGAGGGGCAAACAGACTAAACATAGACATATATATCAACCTTACATGTGAGGAAGTAACATGTTGCTAGCAACTAAAACCAATTTGGGGACAAAAATTCCCCATAAGTGATGGCCTTGAGCCTTTGACAATTAAGTTTCTTGCATTACAGTTGGTTGTATCCTTCCAAATTCCCAACACAAAAATATCCAAAACAAGAACCAATTGAATACTGAGTAGGCTACCCCCACCTCACAATCAACTTTCGGAACATGATTAGGATTTTATTTAAAATCCTACGTATACATAGTGTCACACGGTGGCAATTATGGCAAGATTATGTACAAGAGATACCATGTGGCTACCAAAACACGCTTGTAAGTACTCCAGGCACCTGGCAAGATTATGTACAAGAGATACCATGTGGCTACCAAAACACGCTTGTAAATACTCCAGGCACCTTGCAAGCATTGTATGTCAGTAAAACATCAAGAAAGCAATAATATAGCTAACTACAAGAGCAATGGTAAAATTGTCCAAATGGTAAGTTTCATTGATGAGAAAATGACATTGAAACATGGACAAACAAGCGAACAAAGTAAAGACTCACGCATACTGATGGGAGGGAAGCTCCGTAGACTGGTTACTATCCCCTTTCTTATTCTAATTGCTTGTCTTCCCTTCAATCTTTTCTCCAGGTGGAGTCATGAGCTAATGAACCTTGTTCAACGGTGACCACAGACCTATAAACTGTTGAGGAACCATGGAAGTGGAGAAATGGTACCAGTTTTTCATTTGCTGGAAACTCACACCCTACACACAGGATTTTTTGTCCGAAGCCCTGTCTCCATGTTCAAGTGTAATCCTAGCCACATGATTGTCCCTTGAGATCTGTTTGTTTCGATATTCCTGCTATATCGTGCAGTTTGCAGGGCATTGTGATTGGGGAATTGGGTTTTGGGGGGGACATCTTTCGTGTGGTCCCTGCTGTAGAATAAATGCTGTTTACCATATTGCTGCACTTTTTAATGTGATCTCATCGTGTCCATTTTGGTGATTAATGACGAGGGACGGAAGGATATATACAGAAGTATTGTTGTGCTGCAAATCATTGTTTACAATCTACCCTTTCAAGACTAGTGGTGGAATTCATAAGCAAGTTGCACGTTGATGTTACTCTCTCAGACCTTGTAGTACAGTTGATTGAGTTGCCAAAAAATCCCACGGGATTAGGAGTAATTTGAGACTTTGTTTGGAACTCTGTTCAGGGTTGTGAAGATGAATATGGATTTTACTATCTTTTATTCTGTCGAGGATTGTAGACACTTCTTGCTTTGTTTCTAGTATTTTAGACCAGTTTATTGTGTTCTATAAAGTGCGGTTGGAGCAGATATTTGTTTGAAAAGGGGTATTTTTGTCCTCTAAATAGAAAAGTAGAGCAATTTGGGCAAGAAAATGGCCTAAGGTTGACAAATCCCTAACGGAAGGGGTCTAAATGAATAACGGAGAATAGATGGAGGTAGTTTGGGTAAATATTTGTTGGTTTTTTTTTTCCCTGAAAGCTGTGCTGGTGTTGTTTCGCTAAGTATCTCAGTATCTGTAATTTGCTGGCTTTTTTTGCATGGTGGTAGTTGTGCTACGTACTTCATCTGATTGCATATGTTCTTGATTGTAGTTATCCAATGAACTGTTTTGGAAAATCTTGTATCGATAATACAACTTTTGTCGAGAAAGTGGGCTGCACAATTGCCCTGTCCAACTCCATGCATAATTGCCTCAACATGGCAAGATCGAACAAATACACAGATAAAGACAATTATGCATGGAGTTGGACACCCAATTTCTCAACAAAAGTTGTATTCTGCATCGCTGCTTCACGTCCAACTGATAAAAAGATTTTCCATAACAGTTCCTCGAGTAACCACAATCAAAAGAGAATGTTTTCAAAACTATGTCAAGGTTCAAGCATGTTATGCACGCAAAAGAGAGTGTTTATTTTAAGTGTGCTACGAGCACAGAAAAGAATATTTGGTTTCAAGCGTGTTACGAGTGCAAAAGAGAATGTTTTCTTTTCATCGAGAGGTTTTCTAGGTTCAAAGTTAAACATTGACCAAGGAATTCAAATGCTTTTCTTGTTATTGTGTGGGAATAACAACGATTGAAATGCCTAACCACAAGGCTCACTAGCCTCTCATGCTCACTAGCCTCTCATATTACCATTTGGAGGTTTAAAAATCAAATTAATCGAATAAGTAATGTGTGTCAGTCACATGAATATTCAAAATGTCGTACGCTTGTGCACTCAATCCTCGCTCTCGCGGATTTTAGTAGTTAGAAGTATGATTAAAAAAAAAGGCTTTCAGGCTCGTGCTGCAACATGTTCGCACACAAGTGAATTATGTGATTTAAATATGACAGGCTTAAAATAAAGAGTGAACATTAATACATTTTTTTATGTGTATTTGTGTCACCAGACTCACCATAGCACAAGTCCTACATCTACCTATGTAAACACATATCTATTCTAACAAAGAAAGGGCCTACCCACTTTGGTATCTAACTATCGGTCTACTATTTGGAATTTCAAAATTTAGAGTCGAGGCCTTTCTTTTAAGTAATGCTCACTGGGCTAACCACGTTGGTTATGTAATTGGGCCAATTTGGCTATCGTCGCCTCACATTTCTTGGTCAAATTTGCACTTGTTAGGCTCACTTTTTTTTTTGTTACCCAATTTTCTCACAGTAATTGGAGTGTCATTTTGTTCACCTTCACCTTCATTAAAAGAAGGTGAAGGCCTACCCACTTTGGTATCTAACCATCGGTCTACTATTTAGAATTTCAAAATTTAGAGTTGAGGCCTTTCTTTTAAGTAATGCTCACTGGGCTAACCACATTGGTTATATAATTGGGCCAATTTGGCTATCGTCGCCTCACATTTCTTGGTCAAATTTGCACTTGTTAACTTTTTTATTTCTTACCCAATTTTCTCGTAGTAATTGGAGTGTCATTTTGTTCACCTTCACCCTCATTAAAAGAAGTTGAAAATTACCTTCATTCTTATTGATTGAAATAATGTAAGTCTCACTCACGCAATACACTTTTCGATTAGAATGAGATTATTTTTTGGTGATATCTGCAATATATCTAAAACGGTAAGAGTGAGAGTAATGTTCACCCTCTTTTAATGAGAGTGAACAAAATTAAACTCCAGTAATCAAAAGCTATGTTAACACACACCCCCACCTCCCTCTCTCAGTCTCAGGGTGGCTATTTGGGAGCCTCCTTTTTTCACATTGTAAATTTTGCATTTTCCATTTGTGGGAAATTCGGGGTCCCTTCAACGCCCCCATTCTAATCGTCAATCTTGGTAATTAATGGTTCATATATGTTTAATTAACTCTAAGAGTGCTTATGCAAATCTGAACCATTGTTTGCAGAGATAGACGGCTTGAATAAACACTATAGGATCCCAAGGCAAAAATTCAAAACCACGCAATGAAGACACAATTTAATAATCAACCGTACTTTTACGCAATGAAGACACAATTTAATAATCAACCGTACTTTTGCATTCGATAATTACCTAGAGCATCTCTAATTCTCTACTCCTTACTCAAATTTAGACTCAAACTCAAATTTGAGTAAAAATTATCCAAACCTTCCTCCACTCTTTATCCAAATCTATAACAAATTTAAGTTTTACTCAAATATTTCACCAAATCTGATGTGAACCAAATTTTTAACCAAATTTTCATGGCTCTTATGTTGCATTGCTACTTACCCTTTCGTCATTTAATGCTATGGATTAAATCTCTATGTACAATTTGAGTATGAGTTAAAAGAAAGAAGGAAAAATTAGTCAAAAATACAAGATTTTTTACCCCTTTTAAAGATAGGACACGCCTTGTTTCAGATTCAAGAAAAGGACACGCATGTTTTCAGATTTAATGGAAGGACATCCAAAAACTAGTAAGTATTTACTAGTTTTCTGTACAGCATCGCTAGTGACGGCTTCGACCTCCTCCCACCCTGCTACCACCTCTGCCGCTACTGAGATGAGTGGAGGCGTCATCGGAGACCATCATCGCTGTGCAATTGCGTGGTGAACTTCCTCATCGAGCAGAATTACCAGCTAATTGACGGTGTTCGAACTCCGCCAATCAATTTGTACCCAAATTTGAGGTGATGCCGCCGTACTCTCTCTCTCTCGCGCGCGCGCGTTTGGGTATGCCAATCAATCCATACCCAAACTAGTGAAGCGTCACATTGTTTTGGATCATTTTTTGTATTCGGAAGTTGTATTTGGACATTATTTTTTGGTAATTTTCACTTGACGACATCTTCCATTTTCTCCGACTTTCCTTGCAAGCTGTATTTGCATGTGGAACTTGTAAGATAGCATAGTTGAGTTAGTTTTCGGTTTCTGTTACAGTTAATTTGCCCATCGAAAAGAGAGGTGATGGTGTTCGGAAGCTTCAAACACACAGGAACTCTTTTACCAAAAGCACCCAAGGGATGGGGTTGGCGTAGCGTTTGGGTCGCCGGAAGTAGTTGGCGGGAGGTGGGGCGGTGGTCGGCCTGAGTTGGGGCGAAGATTTTTTTGAATTTTATGTTCGAAAATATAATTTTTTAAAATTAGTGACATCTCACTAAATAGGTCGCCAGAAGTGGTCAACCAGAGATGGGGTGGTTGTCAGCTGAGGTGGGGCGGAGATTTTTTTGAATTTTACTTTGAAATTACAATTTTTAAAAATTAGTGACATCTCACTAATTTTTTTGGTCGCCGGAAGTGGTCGGCCAAGGGTTGGGTGGTGGTCAGCTCGACTGGAGATGGGTGGTGATTTTTTTTGAATTTTATGTTCGAAATTAGAATTTTTAAAAATTAGTGACATCTTACTAATTTTTTTGGTCGCCGGACGTGGTCGGCCAGAGGTGGGGCGGTGGTCGACTGGAGTTGGGGCGAAGATTTTTTTGAATTTTATGTTTGAAATTGGAATTTTTAGAAATTAGTGACATCTCACTAAGTTTTTTGGTCGCCGGAAGTGGTCGGCCAGATGTGGGGTGGTTGTCGGCCGAAAGTGGGGCGGAGATTTTTTTGAATTTTACGTTCGAAATTACAATTTTTAAAAATTAGTGACATCTCACTAATTTTTTTGGTCGCCGGAAGTGGTCGCCAAAGGTGGGGTGGTGATTGGCCGGAGGTGAGGTGGTGATTTTTTTGAATTTTATGTTCGAAATTAGAATTTTTAAAAATTAGTGACATCTCACTAATTTTTTGGTCGTCAGAAGTGGTCGGCCAAAGGTGGGGTAGTGGTCGGCCGGAGGTGGGGTGGAGATTTTTTTGAATTTTATGTTCGAATTTAGAGTTTTTAAAAATTAGTAACATCTCACTAATTTTTTTTTGTCTTTATATGTTCGATTGCAAAAGTTCCTTGTCCTTCCTTTTAAAAATTTCAAATATTTTTTGTTTCTATGTTCAATTGAAAAAGTTCCTTATCTTTCCCTTTAAAATTGCCAAATATTTTAAATTTTTGGCTAAGTGGCCCAAATTTGAGTAAAATTTGGGCAAGGAGGGGACATGCCCCCACAAGTACTGCTCAACCATAAGCCTAAAATCTATTCTGCTCACTCTGTTACATACAAACATGCGCACAAACATGGAAGAAGCTAGCAGCAGCGCCGGCAACACCAACGGCGAAAGCGGCGAGTTTAGAGCAGAAGAGGCAATTGGTGGCAACGCTGAAGCAATTCAAGCCCTTAGGGAACTCATCATCTTCCCTCTTCTCTACTCCCGCGAGTCCCGAAAGCTCGGCCTTAGAGTCTCTCTCTCTCACTCTCTCTCTCAGTTATAATTGGATGATATGGTATCACTTATAAATTCGCGTCTTTTCTTCAGTGGCCTCGTGGTTTGCTGCTCTACGGACCCCCTGGCACCGGAAAGGTATCTTCTTTATAGACATAACTACATACACGTGTATGAACCGACGCAAGGGCGGGATAGCCTCGTTACCCAAGTTTCAAATTTTTCTATAATTTTTAATTTTTTTACAATTACATAGGTTCCCGGAATCCCCGCCAAACTAAATGTTATTTTTGTCCCAACCCACGCTTGAATCTTATGTGACTTATCTCTCTCTTGCTAACTGGTGAAAATATCAGCTTGATGATTAGCTAAAAATTTAGGTTGTTGATTTTTGTAATTTTTTTTTAATACCCCGGTCCTTTGAATTTTTGCAGACAAGCTTGGTTCGAGCAGTGGTGCGTGAATGCAGTGCACATTTGATTGTTATCAGGTACTGGATTCTTTGTCTTTGCACATTTTGTTTCCTTTGACTCTCATACAGTTTTGGCTTTGAGATGTTCTGATAATTGTATAATGGTTTTGTCTTTAGTTGCTATCGCTTCATTCCTTTTGCATTGTTTAATTTCTTGGGGTCTTTTAGGGGTTATTTGATTGGCACATGAAGATTGAATCATCTGATAGTTTTGTGTATCGAATCTTTCAGGCATTTAGATCATTCTTAATATGGACATTATGTAGATGTTTTACTGGACTGACGATGAGGCCATGTGTAGTTATCACACTGGACTAATAGTGAGCAGATTACCCCAAGGTACTGTAGTACTTATTCCAAGTTTCTTGGGATGGTTATGACAGGATATGAAAAAATTCCCTCTCTATGTTATAATCCCGGATATGCAGTGTCCTTGGATTTGTGTCCAATCCCATTTTTGTCCAGCGAGTCAAACATAACCTACATGAAATGGCAATCATTTGGGAAGTAGATATTGAGGACGGTGGAATTGGTCTCCCGGGATTTGTGGTGGACATGTTATAAAAAAAATTGAGGATTTGTAGCAACGACAACTGCAGTAGGTCCATTTGTCTTTGCAATATATTTTAGTTACTATTCTTGCATTGTCAATGACATCATTCAGATATATGTTTCAGGCCTTCAAATGGTGGAAAATAAAATAGAGTCCTTATATTCACTTTGGAATGTCCAGTCTTCCGCTGAGTTATTTCATGTTGGTTGCTAATTTGTGTTATTATGGTTTATGGGGGTGTATCTTGCAGTCCCCATTCAGTTCACAGGGCACATGCTGGAGAAAGTGAGAGCATTTTGCGTGACGCTTTTGCTGAAGCATCGTCTCATGCAAAGTTGGGCAAGCCATCGGTTATCTTCATTGATGAAATTGATGCACTTTGTCCTCGCCGTGATTCTAGGCACGTGTCAACTGACTGAGCTTGAGCCAACTCTAAATTGTCTCTTCATTAGTGTACATTCTATTAGTCATACTTGCTGATTATGATGAGTTGGGTAACAAAATATTCTCTTGATAAGCAGATGAGTTGGGTGACAAAGTATTTTCTCTTGATAAGCAGACCATTTCTTTATTCTCTTGATATTTGGGCGAAAATACTTAGAGAAGTGAGAGAGAAAAAGTGTTCCGAGTAGGGAAATATGACGTCATCTACGTGCACCTCCTTACACAATTCATTCTCTCTTGAAATGCAGAAGAGAGCAAGATATTCGTGTAGCATCTCAACTTTTTATGCTGATGGACTCCAACAAGCCATCATCAAGATCCATGCCGCAAGTGGTTGTGGTGGCATCTACAAACAGGTTTATGTTGTACTCTTTTTTTTGCCGAAGGCCCACCTTCTTCCTGGATATTGAAACTTGTTGTTTTGTGCACGTATGTTCCATGTAAATTCAACCATGCATTTGGCCATTCTTTCATTGTACTAGAAACCTCAAAAGCTATGTACTAAGGTTTCTTTGAAGTAATGCAGCAAAGGGTTTCATTGTTGTCTTGCAATTTAAAATAGCAACTATTGGCTCATGATCCTTTTTTTTTAGCCAATAAGGGCTAATTTTTTATTTTATCCGTATCATGGGAAACATCTTCATCTGACTAGACTTTTTCATCAATATGATTCGTCACCAATCAATGCATCAATTTTTGAGGACTTCCTTTTGTACTTATATTTTTGTTTTCGTCTGTATTCTGGTTAACTGCTTGAGCAGATGGATTGATGATTAGAAGGTAGTATTGTCCGTAGGATGTCCTACAATGCCACAACGTAGGATGTCCTACAATGCCATAATTTTGAGTTTCTAGGAGGTGGATTTCTTCCCTACAAAATTACTCAGCGTAATAATAACATTTTGTTTTTCGTCTCCAAATTTAATCTCTTTCTGAGTAAAGCTTCTTTTCCGCGATCTGTCCCTTTGCCTTCTACCCCGCCCCTGAGGTTGTAGCCAACTACGATAAAGGGGGAAAAAAAAAGGGGGATCATTTTCATAGTTATTTGGATATATCTGGTATATTGTAGTTGTACTTAAGCTCAAAGCTAATGTATCATTAGAGGGCTTCAAAAGGAATCACATGACTAGGTAAGAAACCAGTTTTTCTCTTACTTATTTTTGCGCAAGTGAAGCATATAAAATCTTGTAAAGAATGTTTAGTATGGGTAAATTTCTCACATATAGTTGTATATCTACCATAGTGCCATCTACCATGTATGTTTGAATTTCCAAGCCGATTTGGAGAGAGACCATAACTAGCCCTTTAATATTCCAAACTTAAGCACTGGTGTCATTGTAGGTCTTATTGCTTATGCTAATATAGTTTCTTTGAATTTTATATATACCATGAAATTTATTCTTGGTCTGGTTTTGATGTACAAAGAGTGGATTCAATTGACCCTGCTCTCAGAAGGTCAGGGCGTTTTGATGCTGAAATAGAAGTTACTACACCTAATGAAGAGGAACGCTTTCAGATACTTAAGGTGAGATCTAAACTTTTTAAGAGTTTGTTTATGGAAATTATTCTGTGTTGCCCACCAGCTGCTTAACCAATGGTTGCTCATCTAAAAAACTTAACTGTTACACAGCCTAATGCTGAATAAGGTTCTTGTGGAATTGAAGGCAATACTTGTTTCCCCTCTATTGCATTTTGCAGCTTTATACAAGGAAGATTCCTTTGCATGCCAGTGTTGACTTGCGAACCATCGCTGCCTCTTGCAATGGCTACGTTGGGGCTGATTTAGAAGCTTTGTGTCGTGAGGCTGCCATGCGTGCAGTGCAAATATCTTCAGATGCAAATGAGGAAGCTGGTATGCGTAGCTTAACAATGGATGATTGGAAGCATGCAAGATCTGTTGTGGGCCCAAGCATAACGAGGGGTGTTACTATGGAAATTCCCAAGGTTTCTTGGGAGGATATTGGAGGACTGAAAGATTTGAAGGTATGTGGTCGTTAAATGTCTGGGATGCCTTGGTTTTTTTTACTCTTTCTTTTCCTTATTTTTGTTTGTAGTGAACTTTTCTTCACTTTTAGTCAATATTTTATGGTTATTGATTGGTATGGATGAGAGAAACTAAGAAAGTCAACACTTATGGACCAAATCTGAAAAATAAGCCAGTCAACATTGTCTTATTTTTGTCTTTAGGGAGTCCATTTGGTTTATATTTTTTGTTCAAGACAAAATAGAGAAGTAAGAATTTTTTACCAAGGGTTAAAAAAGATTCTAAACGCATCTTTTCTATACAGAGAAATTAGGATAGGAACATTTGTTGAAGTTTGTGGGAGTGATTGAAAGGTCTTAGCCTTCAAGGTAAAAAAAGACCGAAGTAAGACAGAAAAAAGAAGCTATAAATTAAGAGTTGCCAATCAACAAATAATGAAAATGTATTTGATGTGAAACTCTAACTGACCTCTGACAATGTCTCTTTACGTGGAACAGAAAAAGCTCCAGCAAGCTGTTGAGTGGCCTTTAAAACATTCTGCTGCATTTTCAAGGCTGGGAGTTTCACCTGTCCGTGGGATCCTTCTTCATGGACCTCCAGGCTGCTCAAAAACTACCCTTGCCAAAGCTGCAGCTCATGCTGCACAAGCTTCTTTTTTTTCCTTGAGGTTTGATCGTCTTTTATTCTCTTCAGCTAGATATAGTATTATAGTGAGCAGCCCAAAATTTAACCAATAGATGGGGGTGGTTCAAATGATGGAACAGCCTATTAAATTTCGGGGTGAAGTATTAGATTATAGTATCTTAGCCTTTTCATTTTTGGTAGGAGCAGCCAATTAAATTTCAGGATGTTCCCATTTCTTGTTAGGTGTATGCTCTGAAGAGGTCCTATTTAGCGTGAAGTATCTTACTGCTAGTAGTAGTTTTGAAGACTGTGCGTGCGTACTGAAAATTTAATAAAAGTTTTATGGATGAGAGGTGATCTCCGAAATGATTTCCAAGTGGTAGGTGTTGTGTATTGTTCCTTCGCTTACATTAACCTTATGGTAGTAGATCTCCTACTAGTTTGAATTTCATGCTTCTTACTGCTTCCTATAAATATGCTCACCGATTGCTTTGGGGAAGCATTGTATCAATTGTCAAATATAACCTCAACGCATGACTGTGCAGCGGCCTCAGCTTGCAGCTGAGCCGTGTCTCAGCCAATTAGTTGGCCAAATTTTTTGGTGCACAATCGTGAAGTTTAGGCCAGTATACCACCTTTCTAAGTTTCACTTGTTGAACTAGAAATGAGTCAGAGCAGGGCTATCTGTTAGGAAGGTCAAAGTCAAAGTCAAACTGAGGGTAGGTGATGTAGGGAAGCGTATAGAAAAGATGAACAAGAACGATCACGAACAAGAATTAGAGAAACTCTCTCGAAAACTCAAAATTTTATTATCCAATAAACAACTGACTAGCCCGTGGGCTTACAATATCAATATATAGGCTACGGAAACCTTAGGAATAAACAGGAAAAGGCAACAATTGCCGACTCAACATAAAATTACAAAAATTACCAAAAACGGAAATATTTGAGTTAGGCTCAAATATGGAAACTAGAATAAAAAAGATAGCTACTGCCAAAAACCTAGGTCAAAACGGAGTTGGATTGACCAAGTAATTAGCAGATTGATTATTTCCTAAAACCGCAAATTTAATGTTTCGGAGGCCTAAACGAGGGAATTAGGCCTAAACATGGGCCTTGATCGTTGGGCCGTTTCGCTTCAACCATAAGAACCATGGATCAATCCGCCACTATCCGTTTTTCCCAATTTTCTATTGAGCTGTTCCAAGTACTGGCACGCAACCCAATCTGCATCAGTAGGCATGCAGTTGATGTGGTTGGCAATGGAGTGAGTTTAGGCTGTATAACGTTTTACTATGAATGTGTTTCCTCTCTTTGTTGTCCAAGTTTGCTCAATGATTGGATACTAGGTCTGATTTTAAAAGTTCATTGTTTGTCAATACCTTAAATGTCTTGGAGACATTAACTTCTCCTTTCCCGATTTTTTTTGGTTGAAACAATACCTTCCTTTGAGAAACTGTGTTGTTACCCTTTATTGTTATTGGCCTCTCTTCTCACCCTTATACATGCCTTTCTACATAAGCATCAGGGTAATAGTAAATTTCCATCCATGTGAATTTAGAATACTACTTGCTTTTAGCTAAGGACTACTAGGGTTATTTTTAAAATTTCTGATTACAGTTTTGTATAGCATGTCATGAATATTCACGAATGATGGATCAGTGGTGCAGAATTATATTCAATGTATGTTGGAGAAGGTGAAGCATTGTTGCGGAATACGTTTCGGAGAGCTCGCCTTGCAGCACCAAGCATAATATTCTTTGATGAGGCAGATGTTGTTGCTGCCAAAAGGTTATAAGGACAGCCTTCCTTCCTTTTTTAAGTTCATCCAAGTGTCAATTTTAGTATGTTCAAATAAATGGATGGTTTTATAATGTAATGCTTGCGTGCATGTGCTACCTAATAACTACTTTTGCTTCACGTCTTTCCTCCTTATAGCCTTATACTTCCCTTTTCTGAAAAATTGACAAACAACCTGGTAGGAAAATTCATGGTGAGAGAGCGAGAGGGAGAGAGAGGGTGGGGCAAATTCATTTATGATATAGTTGGTCCTTGTTTAGTTGTCCTCCTCTACTTGTTTGTGTTGGCTTGTGAAGCCTGATTCAGTTTGGCCTGCATTTCATTGGCTATTCGGGATTCCTAGACAGGGGTATTACGGTAATTGGTGATGTAAGCCTAGGGTATGAATACTTGATATATGTGGCAGCCAATGTAACTCTTGTACTCTCTTAATTCAATGTAGTGAAAATTGGTGAGAGTCGTGGATGTACTTAACTACACAGTTGGGGAACCATGTAAATATCTTTGTGTCTGCAATGTCTTGCATTCTCTGTTTTCTTGCTTGATTGTATTTTGTGATTTGTGTGTTTGTTTGTTTGGCCAATTTCTCAACTGTTGGAATGGGGCATTTTATTTCACATTGTTTTTACTGTTTGTTTTCTTTTGTTGCTCTCTTTCCTTTCATTGACAGAGGAGGGAAATCAAGCAGCAACATTGCAGTGGGAGAGAGGCTTTTATCTACTCTGCTAACTGAAATGGATGGTTTAGAACAGGCAAAAGTAAGCATAAAACTTCATAAATGACTTTGATACCAGTTCATTTCATCACCTTTTGGAAATTACGGATGAGATTTAATAAGCGTTTTAATTTTTGCTGATTACTTTCGTAGGGAATTCTTGTTTTGGCTGCTACAAATCGCCCTCATGCTATTGATGCCGCACTTATGCGACCTGGACGCTTTGATCTTGTAAGAATTTTGTCTCAGAACTCGTCCATTGTTTCTTTTCCTTTTAGTGATATACTATTGTGTCAATTCCCACGAAAGAAAACAAATCTGCTCCTCGACCACCTGACTTTCCCGAATTGGTAATCCAAGGAGAATCTTGACATGCCCATTCACACACTTAATAATAAAGAATGATTGGCTAATGTTGTGGTGACCTAAAGCAATCACTTCCCGCGAACTAGGTCAGTATTTGTAGAATTCTTGTATATCTTTGTGGTTTGTTCAAAGTTTTCCTTTTGTGGTGTCTTGCTTTTTATTTTTACTGGCATTGATTTTTTGCAAGTCTACAACCTTTTCTGACATTCTTCTTTTCTTGTTTATTTTTGCATCCAAGTCAAGTGAGCAAGACATATAAATGTCTTAATTGCTTCCCGGAGGTTGCTAATTTCTTTGCTATAAAATTATAGGTTCTTTATGTGCCACCACCAGATTTAGAAGCTCGATACGAGATACTCAATGTACATACACGTGAAATGAAAGTGGAAAATGATGTTGATCTGAGACAAATAGCAGAAGATACTGAGCTTTTCACGGGGGCAGAGCTTGAGGGATTATGCAGGGAAGCTGGAATTGTTGCTCTGAGAGAGGACATAGCTGCCACTATTGTCTGTAATCGTCACTTCCAGACTGTAAGGAAGTCATTGAAGCCAGCTCTAACAATAGAAGAAGTCAATGCGTATTCTTCGTTCATGAAGAACCCGTCTCTAATATCTTCTGGCTCTATCAAATCCAGTGGTAGAGAGAGCAGCGAGCACAATAAGAGTTTGGTGGGTCCCGTTTCGATTGGCCTGATAAGTTTTCTTTTGCTTGCTGGTGCCAAGTACTTTTTCATGCACACTAGTCGTTTGCAAGATGAACTAGCTACTACATGAATTTATCAATGCTGCCCCCAATGCCGTCCATGACCTGTAAGTCTCTCTCTCTCTCTCTCTGTGGTCTAAATCTCTCTAACCATTATCTTGTCACGATTGTGTGCCTGATGAGAAAAAATTATGCTTTCGAAAAACACTACTACTGTAATTTTATGTAGATGTTCCACTAGCTTTTGTTCTCAAGAGATTTACACTAAGAAGAGCTTTTTTCTGGGGAATTTAGTCTAATAGATATTATTTTCATGCTTGATGTTTTGCTTTGATGTTTTCGAGAACCAAAATTGTGAGAAGTTCAAAAATATCCATGGATATCGTATGGTTTTCTGTAAAGTGTAAACCTGTTTCCGTTATTGAGAAAATATCCAAGTGTTTTCTTAGGAGTAGAGCATATTTCAGAAATCTTTCCAGAACACTGCTTTGACAGAAATCAAGTTCTCCGTTTCAGTTTTCTTTGTTACGTTATCAAGAACTGAATCTGTTATAAAATGATATGAAGAAATACTAATTCGGTAGTTTCTGAATGATCACTATCAAAGGGAAAGCTCCTTGATTTGGACCGCTCTTGATGGACCACTCTTCGCTTTGAAATTGCAGGATTGGCAGGGTTGTTTCGAAAGTTCTCCGGGATTATCTGGAACTCCTAGTTGCTGCACTGAGAGAGAAGCTCCGACACAGATTTGATGCATTAATATACTAGCTCCATGTTATTTGAAATTTCTCCTTCGCCTTGATCTTCGTTCTCGTTCCTCATTGTTGAATATAGTCCACTGCAAAGCTTTTGGGAAGCAGAAGCTGATACCTTTACTTGTGGAAGGGTCTACCATGATGAATTAACGCTGCTTCTGGCTCCGGTTTTGCTTGGCATTTCGTTGCTTTTGAATGAAGTCAAAGATTTTGCATGATTTGTCTTAATAGGAATCAAAGATCAGAATTCTCTCATGTGATGATTCCTAGTGTCCTTGTGATGCAAAAGGAATCCACTGCGATCCCATCGGCAACCCAAGTCTTTCATTTGTACCCCTTGATGTGTTGATCATCTATGCGAGAAATCATGTTGGTCGGAAATTGGAAATCAATGGATATCAGATTCGAGAATTTAAGTTATTAATATCCACAATTCAATTAAACTTGAGTTAGGGATACCATTTTGAAGGAAAACCTTGGCTAATCTGGAAAGAAAGCTCAATGGAATTCGTGTTTGGCAACAAAAAATCGTCACCTCTCCATTTTGAAGTGAAAAAAAAAAAGGAAAAAAAGAGACTTATTCAGCTCAATTTCTCACGTTTTGGGTTTTCCTAAAAGTATCCAATGTATTGTTTCCGGCAATCCAAATTACAAAACAAACACTCCAATAAATAAGACATCAACAAGGCAAGTTATCAATTGGGCCAACAATGTTGGCCGCATTAGGCTAGAGGTTTAAAGACAGACTTATTATTTGATTTTCAAACCTCAAAAGCACAAACAATTTATTTTTTTATTTTATTTTATATTATTTTTTTAATAAAATAGGCGGTTGGGAAAACTAACTCTAAAACTAAAAAGTCCACATAATTCTAGTATCTAAGATTTTTGAGCTAGTTCCAGAAACTCCAGCTTAATGTGTTTAACACAAAGGAATGTAAAAGATGAATATTCTAGTATCTAATATTTTATGAATATTTTAGTTTTTATCTTATTCTAAATTTCGTAGTTTTTTTATTATTTATTATTCTTCACTTGAGTTGAAAAATTTTAAAACCAAAAATTGATAATATTACTAACGACAGAAACCAAGTTAGATAATTTTTACCCTTGAAAAGTTCTCTCGAGCGTAAAAACTGGGAGATGTGAAAAAAGAACTAAAGACAAGATACACACACATAAAAGGGTCCGATTACCCTCACATAACATTTAACGCAACTTTTGACATAAAAAATATAAATCGCTCATTTCGAAGTCCCACGCAAATGATCTGAGCCATTCAATTTGTTTAAAACGTGTTTTTAAATAAAACATATTTTTAAGAGTTTCCGTAAACAATAAGCTCATTCGGATACCAGCAAGGGCTCAATTAGTATTTGTTCTTAAAACTGACATGACAAAAAATGAGTGAATTGATCAAGCCCTTACCGAATATCCGAATGAGTTTATTTTTTTATGAGTTCTCTTGAAAACAAGTTTAAACAAATTAAACGACTCTGATTATTAGCGTGGGACTCCTAACATTTTTTGTGTCAAATATTGTGTGAACAGAACCCACTCCTATACAAAAAGTAGTAGATATTTTCTCCCCAATAATTGTTCTAAGGGCATCTCCAAGTGTATAACTTGTGTAAGAATTAGTGTAATTAACAAACATTTTTCATTTTTTGCTTCCCAATAGTGTAGTTATAGTGCACTTAGTGCATGAATATTTGTGCAAAAGTTTGTGCAGCACTACTAACCTTCACAACTGCAATGGTACTGTAAGTTCAAGGGAGGAGAGAGAGAGAGAGAGAGAGAGAGAGAGACAGAGTGTCTCAGCCGACTTTGACAGTGGGGAGAGACAGAGAAAAAAAAATGAAAAAGTTTGGGAAATGCCATAGGCACTAATTAGTGTACCAGCTATTACACTAATTGTCCATGTGACACTTTTTTAGAGGATGAATTTTTCCATGTATTAAATAATGCATTGAAGTGGTAATGTCATGTTTGCATATGCCGTCATTAAATATGTTATGACTTTATTTGCCCAATTTTCACATTGTTAGATACATTTGGAAGATGGTACTGGTGATATACTTGTGTTCCTTACTGGCCAAGAGGAGATTGAATCTGTGGAGAGGCTTGTTCTAGAAAAACTTCGACAGTTACCTGAAGAAAATCAGACGTTAAAAGTTTTGCCAATATACTCATCTCTTCCATCCGAAAAGCAGATGCAGGTCTTCATGCCAGCTCCAACTGGATTTCGCAAGGTTGATTTTGATCAATGTTCGTTTTCATTTTGGTAGTGTATGATCTGGATGCATTTGGATGTGTATGCTTTCAGACATGTCTTAGACATTAATATCTTATGTTGATAATGGAGATGAGTTGGAGATGAGTTGGCTCCATTCCTTCATCTGTAAAGTGGGAGACAACAATGGTTTGTACTCTCCATGTGCCAGCCGAAAGTTTCCATGTGTGGCCATGTGCATTGTTTGCTCAGTGGCTTTACACCTCCATGGCCAGAGCATTCCTCCCTGTCACTGTGTATATAAGGAACTCATAGGCTGTGTTAATGGTATCAGTTGAGAACAGAAATCAGAGAGCACAGAGTGATACACGAGTGTTTGGTGAGGTTGTATGTGAGTTGAGTGATTGTTGTAATCCTCCTACATAATAGAATCCGCTGCCCCTCCGTGGACGTACCCAATTTGGGGAACCACGTAAATACTCTGTGTTCTTGTGTGTGTAGTTTGTGTGTGTTTGATTTCGGCACCGTTTAGCACTACAAGTGGTATCAGAGCAGTGTAGTGGGTGCCCGAAATCACAAACCCAGTTCTTCTGTATTTTTCGTGTTCTGTTCGAAATTTGCAGTACCGAAAAAGTGCTCGGAAAAATTTTTCGAGCCCAGAATCGAGTAGCCCTCGAAAAGACGAAGCCAACGCCGCCGAAATCACCTCAATCGGAGGTCCATAGCTCCCTCACGCGCCCCCCGAAGTCGGCGCGTGTAAAACGCGTGAGATCCATTGCACAGTGTAGTGCACGCACTGTTCAAAGGTTGAAGACGCGTGGAGTCCAGCGTGCGGGTACTGTTCACGCGTGGAACAGTCAAAGGTTTTTCGGTCAACAGTCACGCGGTCACTGTTCATCCGCGTACTATTCACCCGCGGTCACTGTTCACCCGGTTCACTGTTTACTGTTCGCCGAACCGGTCCGGTTCATCAAAACCCGGTTCACTCGATCCGGTCCGGTCCAAACCCGGTTCAGAATAGTACCGGTTCAACCCGGTTCAGTGGGTCATAAGCTGTTTTTCTAACCGGTTCAGTCCGGTTCGGTCCGGTTCACTACCGGTTCAGTCCGTTTCCCGCACAATCTCGACGTTTCGGATCCAACCCCGTGCTCTGTTTGCGTGATTCGAACCCGAAGTTGAAGAACGGTTGAGTTTTTTTGTGTAAAAACGTGTTTTGGACGTTTTCGGACATCGAAAATCAACTTTGGTGGAGTGTAAGGTCTTGTAATGGCCGACGGAGAAGAAGAAGTTCTTGTAAGCACTCCCTTATCAACTCCTCAGGGTGTCGCGGAGTCCTCGTCTACTACGAACAAGTATGGGCAAAGGAATACGGTTTCCAATGCTAAATTCGAAGTGGAGAAATTCGACGGAACAAATAACGTTGGCATGTGGCAATGCGAAGCTTTGGATGTTCTGTATCAGCAAGAGTTGGATATGACGTTAGAGAAGCGGCCCGATGATATTTCCGATAAAGATTGGTTAAAGCTCAATCGCCAAGCATGTGGCACCATCCGGTTATGTCTCACAAAGGATCAAAAGTACTTTGTGATGAAGGAAACACTAGCTAAAGAGCTATGGGAGAAATTGGAAAACAAGTACATGACGAAAAGTGTTGAGAATCGGCTCTATCTAAAGAAGAAGCTCTATCGGTTCCAGTACTCGCAAGGTATAACTATGCACCAACACTTAAACAATTTCAATAAGATTTTGTCTGATTTACAAAATCTTGATGTTTCCATTGAGGATGAGGACAAAGCTTTACTGTTGTTAAATTCCTTGCCCGAATCATATGATCATTTAACTACTACTTTATTGTATGGTAAAAATGAAATCAAGTATGATGACGTTTCAAATGCTTTGATGAATAACGAGGTACGGAGGAAGGACAAGATGATTCACCAAGACCCGTCAGCATCAGCATTGACCACCAGAGGCAGGACTGAGACCAGGAAGTCTGCCGAGGGCAAGAAGTCTGGTGGAGGAGGCCGAGGGAGGTCTCGTTCAAGATCCAGAGGTGCCAAATCCAAAGAACGGAGGAGATTGGCGAAAGACGAGTGTGCCTTTTGCCATCAGAAAGGACACTGGAAGAATGACTGTCCGAACAAACAACCAGTTGCAAATGTTGCAATGGATGAGCTAGAGTCAGCACTATGTGTTTCATCATCGCCAGGCCATTCAGACGAGTGGATACTAGATTCGGGAAGTACCTACCACATATGTCCCAACAGGGAATGGTTCTCGAGTTTTCAAGATCTCGATGGAGGAGTTGTTCTGTTAGGTGACGAGACAACCTGCAGAATACAAGGGATAGGTTCAATCCGTTTGAAGTTGCATGATGGGACGATCAGAGTGCTCACAGATGTTCGGTATATTCCGGACATGAAGAAGAATCTCATTTCGCTTGGAGCCTTTGATGCAAAGGGCTACAAGATTACGATAGTGGGTGGAGTGTTAAAGGTGGTTCGAGGGGCGCTAGTGGTACTAAAAGGCAGCCGAAAGGGGAACGTGTATCTCCTAGACGGTTGTGCAGTCACAGGGAGAGCGTCTGTTTCTATATGCTCAGACGAAGACAATGCATCCAGGCTATGGCACATGCGCTTAGGGCATGCTGGCGAAAAGGCCTTACAGGGTTTGGTGAGGCAAGGCTTGTTGAAAGAAGCCAAGACAGGGAAAATTGGCTTTTGTGAGCATTGTGTATTGGGCAAACAGACTCGAGTCAAGTTTGGCATTGGTGTTCACCACACCGAGGGGATTCTGGACTATGTTCATTCAGATGTTTGGGGTCCAACCAAAAATACGACTTTGGGAGGCAAACGATGGTTCGTGACGTTCATTGACGATTATTCCAGACGAGTCTGGGTATATCTCATGAATCATAAGTATCAGGTTCTTCCAATCTTCCTTGTTTGGAAGAAGATGATGGAGACGCAAACAGGCAGAAAGATCAAGACGCTGAGGTCTGATAACGGTGGAGAGTACAAGTCAGATCCTTTTCTCCAAGTCTGTCAGGAGGAGGGGATAGTCCGACACTTCACAGTTGCGAGGACGCCGCAGCAAAATGGAGTAGCAGAACGCATGAACCGCACTTTGGTGGAGAAAACCCGGTGCATGTTGTCAAATGCCGGGTTGAGCAAGGCGTTCTGGGGAGAGGCAATCGAATATGCCTCACATCTTGTCAACCGTTTACCGTCAGCAGCAATTGGAGGGAAGACTCCATTGGAGGTATGGTCTGGGAAACCTGTTGCAGACTACGATTCGTTACATGTTTTTGGATGCCCTGCTTACTACCATGTAACTGAATCAAAGTTGGATCCGAGAGCCAAGAAAGCGATTTTCTTGGGCTTTAATCCAGGCGTAAAGGGATACAAGCTTTGGTGTCCTGAGTCAAAGAAAGTTGTTATAAGCAGGGATGTTACCTTCGATGAATCTGCTATGCTAAAGCAGGTTCCTTCCAAGGAGAATGTGGAGCCGAATGTTCTACAGCAGGTGGAGCATTCAGAACAAGCGAGAGTAGAGTCGTCACTTGTTCCAGTACGGCCTGATCAGCCAGTTGAGAGTCCTATGGATCATTCTGTTGAGCAGGACATTCTCGAAGAGGAGGCTCCAATTCAGGAAGCATTGCAGCAGCCAGAGTCCATTGCAGTTAACAGACCGAGGCGGGACATCCGGAAACCCGCTCGATATGCCAATGTGGTGGCGTACGCTCTTCCAGTCACAGACGATGGTATTCCGTGCACCTACAAGGAGTCAGTGCAAGGTACAGACAGTGACAAGTGGAAAAAGGCGATGGATGAGGAGATGGGTTCACTCTCCAAGAATCAGACTTGGGAGTTGGTGCAACTTCCTAAGGGCAAGAAAGCAATCGGCTGCAAATGGGTCTATGCCAAGAAGGAGGGTACAGGATCTGAGAAAGTCAGGTTCAAAGCAAGATTGGTAGCCAAGGGTTACGCTCAGACGGAGGGGATCGACTACAACGAGGTATTCTCCCCTGTCGTCAAACATTCGTCAATCAGGATCTTGCTTGCATTGGTAGCTCAGTTTGACCTTGAGTTAGCCCAACTCGATGTCAAGACAGCTTTTCTACACAGAGATCTGGATGAGGAGATCTATATGGCTCAACCAGATGGATACAAAGTTGCAGGAAAGGAGAATTGGGCTTGTAAACTGCAGAAATCGCTATACGGTTTGAAACAGTCACCGAGACAGTGGTATAAGCGATTTGATCAGTTTATGATGGATCAGAAGTACACAAGAAGTTAGTTCGATCATTGTGTTTACTTCCGCAAACTCCGGGATGGATCATTTGTCTATTTGCTCTTATATGTCGATGACATGCTGATTGCATGTAAGAGCAAGGTGGAGATTGACAGACTAAAAGCTCAGCTCAGCAAGGAGTTTGACATGAAGGATCTCGGGGAGGCTAAGAAGATTCTCGGCATGGAAATTCAGCGGGACAGGATTAAAGGCACAGTTTGTTTAACTCAGACGCAATATCTGAAGAGGGTGTTGCAGAGGTTTGGTATTGACGGGAAGGCGAAAGCCGTTAGTACACCTTTGGCAGCTCATTTCAAGCTCAGTGCATTGATGTCGCCAAGAACGGAGAACGGACGGAAGCAAATGGCTCAAATTCCCTATGCTAATGCAGTGGGAGCTTTGATGTATGCTATGGTTTGTACACGGCCAGACATTTCACACGCAGTTAGCATGGTCAGTCGATACATGCACAATCCTGGAAAGGAGCATTGGCAGGCTGTGAGATGGATTCTACGGTACTTGCAGGGTACTGTGGATGTTGGTTTGAAGTTCGAGAGAAATAAGACAAGTGGTCAGCATTTGGTTGGATATGTGGATTCTGATTATGCTGGTGACCCAGATAAGCGACGGTCGACAACAGGCTATGTGTTTACACTTGCTGGAGGACCGATCAGTTGGAGGTCAATGTTACAGTCAACGGTGGCTTTGTCTACTACAGAGGCGGAGTATATGGCAGTAACAGAGGCTTTCAAGGAGGCTATGTGGGTTCATGGTTTGATGGAGGATTTGGGAATCGATCAAGAAAACGTGGAGGTTTTCTGTGATAGTCAAAGTGCCATCTGTTTGGCAAAGAACCAGGTCCATCATTCGCGCACCAAGCATATCGATGTCCGGTTCCATTTCATCAGAGAAATTGTAGAAGAAGGGGATGTTCTGCTTCAGAAGATTCCGACTGCAGATAACCCTGCAGATATGTTGACGAAGGTGGTCAGTGGGATCAAGTTCAAGCACTGTTTGGACTTGATCAATATCTCTCGGACAGGTAGCGCCTAAGGGCGCATCGGGGCAGCGTTGATTCGAGGATTGTCGCCAAGGTGGAGATTGTTGATAATGGAGATGAGTTGGAGATGAGTTGGCTCCATTCCTTCATCTGTAAAGTGGGAGACAACAATGGTTTGTTACTCTCCATGTGCCAGCCGAAAGTTTCCATGTGTGGCCATGTGCATTGTTTGCTCAGTGGCTTTACACCTCCATGGCCAGAGCATTCCTCCCTGTCACTGTGTATATAAGGAACTCATAGGCTGTGTTAATGGTATCAGTTGAGAACAGAAATCAGAGAGCACAGAGTGATACACGAGTGTTTGGTGAGGTTGTATGTGAGTTGAGTGATTGTTGTAATCCTCCTACATAATAGAATCCGCTGCCCCTCCGTGGACGTACCCAATTTGGGGAACCACGTAAATACTCTGTGTTCTTGTGTGTGTAGTTTGTGTGTGTTTGATTTCGGCACCGTTTAGCACTACATCTTATACAGTTATACCTTTTACACTGTTATTTAGGAAAGAAATTAGTAATGACTCTTTTTTATGACTGTCCTGAATGACAATTGTATTTGGGAAATGAACATCTGTTGATTCTGTTCCCAGGAGTGTCCTCTCTTGGTTGAAGCAGATTCTTTAAGAATGAGTTTACTCAGGCTACTGAGGCCCATACTTCGTAAGAAATTCTGCACACTAACGTCCAAATTGACATATAATTATGAGAGAAAAGATATAGACACTAACACTTTGCACCAACAATTTCACCAACTCTCTCACATAGGATATGTGGGAGGACCCACATACAAGGGCGGATGTATGTTTGGACTATGGTGGGCTTAAGCCCAGGTGACTTTTTTTTATAAATTTTTTATATGTAAAATTTTAGCTCAAATTAATTTAGTCCACCTCATTTATTACTATAGCCCAACCCATTAAGGAAAGAGGAGAGACTAGAGAAATTGGTATAGGAATATAGAAAATGCTAAAAAGTATCCAGTGCGCTTATGTTAAGATTGAAAAAATACATTGAAATGTGAAAAGTATATAAAATTAGGTCTTAATGCATTGAAAAGTGCAAATTGTACATTGTAGTGCATATTTTTTTGTGTCTATTGTGTGCCTAGGCACACAATAACAAGACTTTAGAAATGTTAGATCTTTTGTTGAAGCGCGAAACTTATATTTATTTATGTAGTTGAAGCCTGTATTTTAATTATGGCGATCAATTCAGAATGATACACTCAAATATATTGGTACCGGCACGTACCATAACAATTTTAAAAACAGTACGTTGTCTGGCACGAGATTGATAACCTTAATGAATTCTACTTTCGGAGACATGTCAGGTATAACTTCATTAATGTACGTTCATTTACTTTTTTTGAAGACATTGTTGTGTATTTTTTACAGGTACATTTACATATTTATGTACAAGCTTTTATTAGCCCAGGGTAGATTTAAGTCCTGGATCCGCCCTTGCCCACATATAAGTGGTAGGTCCCACATATCCTATGTGAGAGAGTTTGCGCAATTGTTGGTACAAGTGTTAGTGCCTATAGCAAACATTATTATGTTTTTTAATATGATTTTGAACTTTTGCTTGTCTGAAGATAGATATATAGGGAAATAGTTGATGAAATTTAACAAAGAGATATAGAACATAATTCTGAACCACATTACATGAATGTCAACAGTGGCAATATCCTTAATTATCTGTTGCACGTCCAGTGTACTGAATAGTTATACCGGACTATAATTTTGGTGAGGGCTGCAATCTACTTACTTCACTTATGTGGTAGGCTCGTTACTACTTGAAGCTTAATAGAGCATCAAAAAGGTACAGACAAGTGCATCAGAAACATGGTTTTCTGTTGAATTCTGTGGACTTTTACAGGTGTATTTACTGGATAGATCACAGCATATAGTTATATGATGTCCCTGTAGATGCTGTCATGTACTTTAGGGTTCATTAATCCTATAAGATGTCAAGTCATGAGTACGAATATTCCGCTTTTGTATTTCACCTTCGTTATTATGAATAGGGTACACATTCCTGTTTGTTCACTTAAATTTGCTAAGTGTACTTGCATTTTGGGCATCATTTTGTTGTGCTTAGAGCATCCTCATCAGGAGAACCAAAATTTTCACCAAATTTAACTTCAAAACCACCTTTTTATAAATTAGCAAGTCACTTTATCAAAAACTCACAAAATCAGATTCTCTATTTTAACTTTACTATATTAAACTATTCCCCTCAAATCTAAAAATAAAAAAAATAAAAAAATCCTCCCAAAACGTTAATCTCCCGCCTGGGGATGCTTTCCAAGCTATGGAGTGGACCCCCCACGTACCTTTCCCCCTTCAGCCATTAACATCCAGCCACGTTTTATGACTCTTCCGCATGGGGAGATGTCTTCTGACACAGCAGACGCAGCAACCAGGGAAAAATAATAAAAAACAAAATGGTGAGTGAACAGTGCCGCACCAAATTTGGTGCGGCACTGTAGCAAAAATAATTTGGGTAAAGAAAATAGAGAGGCTGATTTTTTGGTGTTTTGGGGGGTTTGGCTACTCAATTTAACTTTTAAGTTAAATTGAGTAGCCACATGGAGATGCTCTTATGCACTATTCTAACAACTTTAATATCCTCATATTTTCTGTTTAGGTAATACTGGCAACCAATATTGCTGAGACATCCGTGACTATACCTGGAATTAAGTGTGTGATAGATCCTGGATTGGTGAAAGCACGCACCTACTCTGCTCGTACTGGAATGGAATCGTTGGTGGTTGTTCCAACTTCAAAAGCACAGGCTCTTCAAAGGAGGTAGGCATACAGCACTCTGGGTTCTATACGCATGGCTAAATCCATCAGTTTTTGTTCTTATTTCATTTCTTAGTATTAGTAATTTTGTTATTCATCACAGCCTCCGACATAGAATACAAAGGTGAAAACATGACCATCTAGCAGTGCCCTGAACCATTTGACTTTTTGGGCTGGGTGGGTGAGTGAATATCCATCAGTTTAGAAACTTATCTGCATAAACAGTCCAAACTGTATGCATCTTGTTAAGTACACTTCATATTCGTCCCCTACTTTTTCACACCCCTTTCATTTACTAAAGACAAATGAAATTTTTAATCTTGTGCCTGGAATGTTTATTACAGCGGACGTGCAGGCCGTGAAGGACCTGGCAAATGCTTCCGCCTCTATCCAGAGAGGGAATTTGAGAAACTCAGTGATTCCACAGTTCCAGAGATTAAGCGATGCAACCTTTCAAAGGTCATTTTGCAACTCAAGGCTCTTGGCGTTGATGATATTATTGGCTTTGACTTCATGGAAAAACCATTAAGGTAGAGGAAATAAAACTATGAGTTTGTTTATCACTTTGCTCAACGTCGCAGGTTTAGCCATTGGTTCATGTACTCTAATGATTCCTGATTGTTTACTGAGCCCAATTTAACTTTTTTGGGTCATCGTTTTGCTTATTCGCTCTATTTCCTTGTAGCCTTGATTGTCCACCTCTCCTTTTTTTCGAGAAAGGAAAGACAAATATGAATAGAGCCCTCTTTTCCTTTCTGTACATAGATATGGGGTTCTGTGGCTAATTTCATGCGGAAATTTGGCTTTTGAGGTTTATGAAATTTAGTGCGGAAAAGTTGTATTGAACTTATTGGTAAGGGTTGGATTTAAAGCATTTTTTTGGTTGGATGTGCTTTGATAAATTTAATTAAATTACTCCTTTCTGCAGGAAGCTCGTCTGGGTTTATTATTATGGGGTTCTATTTCTACCATTTTTCACACTACAATTGGCTTAAGTCTTATAAAGCGTATGCATCTGGGTTTGGTATACCGGAAAATTCAAAGAAGTGGAGATATTGATATCTCAATTCTATGCCATCCCCACCAAAAAGAGAAGAGAGAAAATCCCTTTGGCATTAGCCTGAGGGTTACGCATGACACAGTCTTCAATCACTCAAAAAACTGCTCTATGTAAACCAGAAAACTATTGGCATTTAACATTTACTGAATCTTATACCTATTCTTGCGGAATTTGATTAGTTTATCTTTGAGCAGGGAAGCTGTTGTCAAATCATTGGAGTTACTGGCCTTGCTAGGTGCCCTAACAGAAGAATACAGATTGTCGGATCCAGTTGGACATCAAATGGCCCAGCTGCCGTTAGATCCAACTCATGCCAAGGCACTTATCTTGGCTAGTCAGTTTAATTGCTTGGAGGAAATGTTGATAACTGTTGCAATGCTCTCAGTGGAATCTATTTTCTATGCGCCTCGTGAGAAGTTAGAGGAGGTGTCTGTTGATAATTGATTTCAAATGCATGTAGCTTGGGTACTTGCAGCTGTAAGGTTTTACATAAAGAGTGTGTGTGTGTGTGTGTGTCTGTGAGAGAGAAAGGGAGGGAAATTTGGAAATTTGCTAGTAATGGCATGCTAATGAATCAATTTGCAACTCAAGCCTTTCCAACTGGTTTCCCCCCTTTTGGCCAGGCTAGGACTGCAGCAAAGTGGTTCTCAAGTCTAGAGGGAGACCATCTGACATTGGTTAATGTATACCGTGCCTGTGATGAGTTATTCGAGAAGAGCAAGATAGGCAACGGCAAAGAAAAAGCTGAAAAAAGTCTGAGAAAATGGTGCAAAGAAATTTTTATCAATAGCCGCTCCATGAGGCATGCTCGAGACATTCACAGGTAAGCTATATTCTCTTTCTTGGGTTTAAAGCCAAAATAATATGATTGATTTCCTGTTTGTTTCGATTGTACCTGAGATACTTGCTGATCTATGATAGTCTCTCCAGGTATGCATTCCTATATTAATCTCTTGTGCTTTCTTTCAGGCAAATTCGGGAAAATGTTGAACAGATGGGTCTGCATATTGCTTCATGTGGAGACGATATGCTTCAATTTCGCCGTTGCCTTGCTGCTGCATTTTTCCTCAATGCAGCTTTGAAGCAGCCTGATGGTACATACAGGTACCTAAGTACACTGCATTATGAGTAGCACTTTTCATCTAGCAGGTGCTGCTTGGTTCCAGCTAGAACTACTCTCAAAAGGATGGCGTATATTGTTCCCCGTTATTTCCAAATGATGATTCCTTTTCCCACTTTTACTAGCCAACTTCAAGGTTGTTTTGGAGAGAATTTTTAAGGTGGTTTGGATTTTATCAGTATTTGGGATTTTAATCAGATGCTAAAATGTGTTTTGGAGAGATCCGATTTTTTCAATATGGTTTGTGTTTTAAGTGTGAGAAAACAGAAATTTGTGGTTCCACTGTTGGGTGGAGATGGTTGGCGGTAAATTCATTATAAGTTTTTGGGGGCAAGGTGGTCTTTTTAACTCCATAATCCAAAATGCGTGAAAGAACCGGAGAAAATCACTATTGGATAATCCCTTAGTCCATTCAAAAAAATGTTTGCCAAACAATATACGTTGGAGAATCCGTAATCCTCCCAGAAACAATGCCCTCAAAAAAAGATGTTTTCTAATTCTCAAAAACCATTTTCGTGTTAAGATAAGATCAATAACACGATGAGAGTCTGTTCAACAATGGTTTTTTTTTTTTTGAAAAAAGGTGTGCTGAAACACTTTTCAATTCTAAATCAACCAAACTATGAAATTTTCTCTAATCTTGTCTCCTTAAATGTTTATATCAGACGGTTTGTTGCAGATATCAATTGCTTTGTTGGAGGGGGACTTGTTCAACTGCATCTGATGATTCTGATCCTAGTAAAGGGGGCCTAGTGCAGGAGAGAGAACCCTAGGAGGTCGATAAGTGTGTGAAGTTTTTACAAGGAGTTTCCGGGAAAGGTGATCCGTTATTACTCAAGCTAACATTGTTAGCACTATTTTTCGAAGGCTCTGTTTCAATCTTGCCATCGGTTGATGAAAACGAAGCTGGAGTGGGGTTATGGCCATTTTTGGGCATCGGCAGCGCCTCTTCTACAGTATTTATTTATTTTTACTGCAATGTACTTTTAATTTGAAAACGAAGCTGGAGTGGGGTTATGGCCATTTAGGTATGGTCAGCTTGTGCTTCAGGGGGGCTGTTTTTCGAGTTCTTTAGTTTGTGTCAAAGTCTTAATTTGGCTCCTCCACTTTTTTCACTATGTTGGGATTCAGTGCTTTCTAGGTAAGTGGAGGATGATGAAGGGGAGGGGAAAGTTAGGGTCCATTTGGTTACCCTTTTTTCGGGCGGGGTAGCTTACGCACACCTTGACTAATTCTTGTAGAAGAATCCCACCATCCACTATCTGTTTGGTTACGTTGTATATTGCTCAAGTTAAGTGGATTTTTGTATTTGTTGTGGTTGGATTCTTTTTTACTGTACCGGTATGTAGACCAGTGATAAAAGAAAATTGTTAGGAAATTATAATTGGAGGATCGTAAAAGCTTAATACATTTAGATGAACTTCCGCCTTCCTTTTCCCCCCTCCCCGGCAGCTCCACCATTTCCCAGCAACTCTCCTTCCTCCTCTTCCTCCTGTATTTTTTTTTTTTTTGGGGGGGTAAATAATTATTCCTTCCTCCTGTATCGTTGTGAGGTGAATGAGACTCTCATCCTCGGTGAAGTTCTCCAACTCACCCTATCATTTTTTAACGGCGGTGATCAAGATCTAGGTTTGGCTCTCAAATCTAATTAGCCCAGGCAACATATGTGCGGGTTCTATAACAATAGCAGTGGTGGTACCAAAACAGCAGCTATTGCGGTAGGTCGAAGTTTTGTGGTTTGCCACACAATATACCAGATGGAAAATAATAATAATAAAAAAAATGGCGTTCTCGTTGCAAAGGGTGACGTCGGAAATAAGTAATTTTAATCGAATACTATTCCGGGCAAAACAAACATGTTATTAACAATCCCATGAATTGATCATATACAACATACATGAAATGAGTCATCCCCACATTAATAAAGCCAACTCATTACAATTCAATCCTAATCCCATCAATCCCCTAAAATGAAACCTTGTCTCCAACATGTCCCAATCAAACTACTAAAACCCCAGCTTTGGTGCAGTAGAACTAGAATTCTTTTAACAAGTGGCAAACAAGAGGCCTTAGCAAGACTTCAGTCTTGGGTTTGACTCACACTCGCTTGCTATCAATACATACCTACGGTGGGTTGGTCCATATGGTGGACCCGCCGCAGGTGGAATTGGTCTCCCAGATTAGTCCATTCATTGGGCCAGGTTCTGTTGTCTGAGAAAAATTTTAACACCCACCAACTACTAAGTAGTACCCTTAACCCTTGAAAGGAAAGGACATTAACTGTCTAGCAAAGATAACATCTTTACATGTTTCTGCCAAAAGGAAATTGTAACACAATACCAAGTTTTCAAGAAGATAAGCACCGTCAATGAAACATCTTTCACACATAATTACCATACAAAAGATACGCACCATATCTTTCACTCACCTCACTGGAGTTGTCAACAGATCAAATTTTCCCCCAAAAGAGATTGTGAAAACAATTAATATCACAGAAATTGTTTGGTGACATCAAATTTGAAGGGGTGAATTACATGCTATCAGATCTTACTTTGACTGCGCGAACATGTTTGTTTACTAGAAGAAAATCACAGACACACCCATCATGAAGCATCCCACAGCCACCCAAGGGCTCAAACGCTCACCTGTCCCAGCAAAAGCAGGAAAGGTTAGCCCATATGAGAGAAACTCATGCCTCCATAGACAATGTAGCATAACCGTATCCATAAATATAAGTTGTTGAGTATCCTATCAACACATCTCCA
This sequence comes from Vaccinium darrowii, assembly GCA_020921065.1. NCBI lineage: Eukaryota > Viridiplantae > Streptophyta > Magnoliopsida > Ericales > Ericaceae > Vaccinium > Vaccinium darrowii. The sequence continues at coordinate 17,184,158 of CM037162.1, forward strand.
TCTTCCATAATACTCTACCGTTCTACTTCTCTAGAAAATTCAAAAAAAATTCAGTTTTAAAAAAGGCAACAGATGTACAGCCGATACCTTCGGGTCCCATAATTGGTGCCTCAACTGTCATGCTTTTCATCTCACAGATAAGAATGTCAACTAAATAGACCACACCTTGGATTGACAATTTAAAACAGGCTCTAAACTCAGCATCCTAAACAACCTCATGCTCAGGCATGATCTTTTCTTTATTAGACACAAAGTCATGCATCTCAATTGCGGGATATAAACAAGATAAAAGTAGACGGTGGCGAACCCATACAGACAAAGAATGCTCATGTTGTAAAACAACACCTACCTATTCTAGCAGCCTTCCAAAAGAAACCTCGGAACCTGCCAATACGTACATCTCATTAGAATGCAAACCAATCCACTTAATAATAAAATCAGAATCACAGACGTAACCAAATTACCTACTGATGTTTGAAGGACCAAAGACCAAAGGGGAAAAGCTAATGAACATGATATTCTACACTGGTACAATGAAAGGAGTCTCCTGAGTCCTGATCAGTAACCATGATATCATGCAATCTTCTTGGAGTTTTCACGTTATTTAAGATGACCACCTCCAAGCATGGATACAACAACGAATGCTTGGAGTGTAAACCAATTGGCAAGTTTGCTAAGAAAAGATTAATAATCATACCCTTCAAAAGGCGTGGAACTCATTTCGCAGACAATAAGCTACATTAAAAACTAAACAAAGACCTTAGAGAAGAGCACGCACCCAGTTTTCTGATCAAGAAGTGCTGGAAATTGCATCTTCAAGTAAGTGCAGGCACAAATCCATAGCAGCACTACCGTAAGAAATGAATGGAAGTTGAAGAGAGCTGACTGAAATCCAATAAAACTACCACAATCTCAGAGCGTATTAAATGAAACAAATCAGACAGCAATTTCTCAAAAATTCAGTTATATTTGGGTTACCATAACTGGATGCTCTTTGGATACTTGTTTGCCCTTTTTTGTTTTCCTTCCTTTTCTCCTTCAAACTACAAAAGGGAAAAAGGAAATTCTATAAGCTTCCAAATGTTTTACATGAATAGACGTGCTTTGATCTTGCAGAAGGTATAACATACAAAAGACAAGCTGATTTGCAAGCTTAGTTCAATCATATATCCAAACAATAGCAGACTTCTCAATTTTTCAATCATCCTAGTTCAGACTGAACTTGAAAAGTCAAATTTAAAAAAGCAAACTCATCCCTGAAGATGGGCTCATGGATGAATAACGAATCCATAGAAGATAACATATCAACAAGATTACAAAACCTTAGTGGCACGGAGCGGGAGCGGGGGTGTGTAGAAGCTCCCTAGGTTGGGAGCGGCGAGGTAATAATTAATGAGCATATATGTATGTATGAATAAATTAATATATATTTGTAGCTATTGTACATATGTTTAATGTAGTTGTAAAGGAAGTGTCCAAATAAGCATTCTATCTATATAAAAATGAGTGAAAAATGACATCCCAATAGATTTTTTAAAGCCAAATATATGGACTAAATACGTAGATAAGTAGTAGAATACAAGACGAGAAAGAAAGAGTCCTAAATCTCTCTTCTTTATCTGTTTCTTCTTCCTTGGATATAGGAAGTGAGGAATTTCGTCCTTAAGATTAGTGTGGTAGCTCCCATCCGATTTAGAAGCGGGTTCCCGTCTAGATGGGAGCTAGCTCCCGTCAGGGGAGCACACCCATTTTAGAAGGATCCTGCTACTAAGTACAAAACCATAAAAAACAAGTGTGGCATAGTCACGATGCATTGCCGGCAATGAGCAAGTTCTAGATAACCAAATCCATGGGTACTTCAAGGTAATTAAACATTTAACATGCAAATTCACCACCGGTACACGTTCATCATTTAACTTTAATCAACCTCAAAAACTTTCATTCTGCTATTCTTGATTTAATTATTACCATGTCTTCGCGGCCATTGACAATTATACAACAAAAAAATATAACAAGGCCAAGCACTGCCTATTAACATCGTCTTCAGTGTTAACATAAGTTATCAGAATCTAAGAACTTAAGGTGTGTCACACAGTTTGGTAACCATCAATGGGGTTGTGGAGGGACAGATTGAGTACATCCCAGTATTTGGCATTACTTGCACAAAATAACTGCTGTCAGGTTCAAGCCCACAACCTCAACATTGGTAGGTTGAGTTTTTAAAGGAATAGAAAACGACTTTTCCAAAAGCTCAAAACTCGAACGAGAGAGAGAGAGAGAGAGAGAGAGAGAGAGAGAGAGAGAGAGAGAGAGAGATTAGCCCAAACACGAAACTCGGACCAGGTAACTCAGCTCACTCATTAGTTTTGGCCCTAGAGAAATGACCAAAACATGGATTCTTTTATCTTTTATAAAAACCAAAACATGGACGGCCCACCAAAAACTTCAGCATTCCTCCAAAATTCCACTAAAAATTATGCTTGGCGGACCCAAGAATTCAACATAGGGGCACTTTAAGCTTAAAGAAAAATTCATGTACAGGTAGAATTGCGTAAAATAAAACTTGAATATTCATGATGGTTACGATATGCATGTTCTTATAAGTTTCTATTCATAAGAACAAAAATACTATAAATTATCAAACACCGTAATTAAATACTGTAATTAGGGAAAAAGCATATTACTCACATACTAAGAAAATAAACCGACCATTTTGCTAATTAGTCTGCGAAAGCACATCAAAAGTTCCAATTTCCCAAACAATGAAGATCCATAGAAGGCCCTAATTTTATCTAGCAAAGAGGCCATGAAAGGTTCTAATTTGACAATCATTCAATCAAGATGCAATATATTGAATATACTTCTTAAACCAGATCAAAAGTTCCAATTTTAAGCTTCAATTATCAAATACCATAAGCAAACAAAATCCCTATCATTCACATAATAATAAATTAAAAAACCCTACTATTTTACAGATTAGTCTACAAAAATACATCAAAAGTCCCAATTTTTCCAAACAGTGAAGATCCATAGAAGCCCTAATTCATCTAGCAGAGAAGCCATAAAAGGTCGTAATTTGACTATTATGATGCACTACATTGACAACATAGTTCTTAACCCAATATCAAAAGCTCGAATTTGAAGCTTAAATCGTCGAATACCGCAATTAGAAAAAAAAATGCCCTATTATTCACACACTAAGAAAATAACCACCAACCATTTCGCAAATTACTCTACAAAAACACTCAAAAGTCTCAATTTTTCCTAACCATGAAGATCCATAGAAGGCCCTAATTTATCTAGCAAAGAAGCCATAAAAAGCCCTAATTTGAGACTCAAGATGCAATGAATAGTCACTCTAGTTCTTAGCAGGGCCGGCCCTGAGATATATGGGGCCCTAAGCGAAATTACAATATGGGGCATTCATCCTTGCGACACAAGCTTTAGCTGCTAAAGCTAAATTGACGCAAATCCTTAATCCTATAAAACATTGTGAAGCATTCTTAAGCCATTATTAGATTTGACAAAATTACCATGCCATTTTATATATATAGCCCCTCAATTTTTTTTTTCTTAAGAAAATTTGATTTATACATCATTTTCCAATAGCTATTATCATATCCTCCACCATGTCCCCAAAGAGTCCACAATAGGGGGCCGCATTGAATTTCTTTTAATCAACTTTCAAAATATTTTCAGAAAGAATTTAAGATCTAAGGTAGATTTGAGTTTTGATTTATTATCTATTGTAAGACGAAGATACCATATTATAATTCGAGAGCAAAATTACAAAAGCTAACGTATTTGTAATATGGTGGAGTAATGTAAATCTCTAAGTTTATATTTAGGTAGACATACAGCTATTCAAGTTGCTAGGAAGTGACTATGTTGGTGATGGTGAAGTGGCATAGTGTAGTTACATTCATCTTTTGAGTTTGATACGTTTGTGACACAAAAAAAAGTTGTGGAAAACTATTTAGAATACACAAAAGCAGGTAAGAAGGCTTGAACCCGTGACCATGGACATGTGAACCTTCTTTCCTACCGCTGCACCACAGGGGCCCATTGCTTAAAATTTGTTGTACATAATATATCGACGTTTCTCACTTGGGGGCCCCTATTTTTGGGCCCAAAAGTTGGGGCCCTAAGCGACGGCCTGGTGGGCCTATGCTCAAGGCCGGCCCTGGTTCTTAGCCCAAGATCAAAAGCTCCAATGTGAAGGTGTCATTATCAAAAACCGTACTTAGAAAAACCCCGCATTCACACACAATAAAGACTAAAGTGAATATATTTCTCAATCCAAGATCAAAAGCTCCAATCTGAAGCTGTAATTATCAAATGCCGTAATAACTCAAAAATCCTCGTTATTCAAACACTAAGAATACAAACAACCAACCCTTCTGCAAATTAGTCCACAAATATACATCGTAAGTTTCGATGAAGATCCATAGAAGGCCCTAATTAATCCAGCAAAGACGCCGTAAAAGGTCCTAATTCGACAATCAAGATGCAATTCAATCAAAAGCTCCAATATGAAGCTGTAATAGTAGAAATAGAATCCAATCAAAACACGCACACACACACGGAGAGAGAGAGAGAGAGAGAGAGAGAGAGAGAGGCAAACCTTGGTTTTGGGCCGTGGGAAGGGAGGTCGGTGCGGTGGTGCGGCGGCGTAGGGGGCCGACTTGTAAACGACGGTGGCAATGGACGAGATCTGTTTGCCTCCCGGGGTACAAACAATTGCTGTTTCGACTGCAATGATCTGAGGGGGAAAAATAAAGGGGAAATGACTGTTCAGAGGTGACAGAGGCAAAATATTACACTTTCATGACACTTTTTGGATATCATTAGGTAATGGGCAGAGGAGTAATAATTCCGGATTCATGGAATGGGAAAAATTCCCGGACAAAAATACCCTGGGATTTAAAATCCTTCACAAATAAACCCTCTTCCACCAAATTAGGGTAAAACGTTAGATCCCCTTTTCCCGAACTAATCGGTATTGTGGGGCTCTGCTTGTTGTAGATCAGCCCAGACGTCCAGAAAGACCAAATCTTCTTCTCTTAAACCTAAGAATAAATGGTGACAGTATCACTCCCTACCATCACAAATTAATCCCCCTCTCTACATCTCAATTTCTCTCCGCTTTTTCATCTCTTTACATCTCGTCTCTCGATCTGCGACTGGGGATGGCGCACCGATCTCGGCGCCGGCGACCATGGAAACTCAAGAGCCGATCTCAGAGGTAGAACAAAGCAACCAAATCAGGAGAGAGAATCGATTTCAAGCTACAATGTTTGATTGGAATTTGTTTCCTCGTGGTCTTTGTTGTCGTCTCTGTGGAGTGTTCCAAAGTTCCAATGAGTTTGAACTGGAAATGGTAAATTAGCAACTCCACCCCTTACTCTTTTTTTACTCAAACTCAAAATTTGAGTAAAAACCCTAAAAACCCTAAAAACACTCCTCCACTCCTTACTCATACCTATATCAAATTGAGATTTTACTCAAACTTAAAGTCAAATAGAGTTAGACTCAAACCCTTACTCAAATTTTGAAGGCAAATTTGAGACTCTCATATTTACAGTTTTGCCATTAGAGCAACTCCACCCCTTACTCATATTTGAGTTAAAATTTGAGTAAAAGCTTCATTTGATATTGTGTACTCCAATGGGCAACTTCAAATTCAAGAGTAAATTTGAGTAAAAGCCTAAAAGGTTCATTAATAACAAACTTGTAAATATGAGGGTGTCAAATTTGCCTTCAAAATTTGAGTAAGAATTTGAGTCTAACTCAATTTAGTATAGGTATGGGTAAGAAGTGGAGGAGTGTTTTAAGCGCTTTTACTCAAATTTTGAGTTTGAGTAAAAAAAAGGGTAAGGGGTGGAGTTGCTCTTAATGAACCTTTTACTCAAATTTACACTTGAATTTGAGGTTGCCCATTGGAGTACACAATATCAAATGTAGCTTTTACTCAAATTTTTACTCAAATTTGAGTAAAAATATGAGTTAGGGGTGGAGATGTTTACAAAGTTCCACAATGAAAAATAGGGATCAAGACAACATACTACTAATACACTCGTTCTCATTCGGTGCAATGGTATTTTCTAATGGTGCAACCTTAATTCACTCAAGGTGCAATATTTTTTTATTTAAGGAGCAATGTTTTTAAAAAAAAAAACAAAAACAAAAAACAATAAGTTTGATTAAGGAGCAATGGTTATTCTCAAAGGGAGTAATGTTAATTCACTTAAGTTGCAGCTTTTTTCGTTCAAGTCATAGACCTACGATTAAAGAACAAAAAAAAGGATAGGTGTACGCACAGTTAGTCAAATTGATCACATGTATCCATACGTAAGCACCAGGCTTGATCCCAAAAAAAAAAAATCAACTTGCCAATTTATTTGAAAACTTCTAAGAGTATTTTTGTCAAACAGATGCTATGCATTTTAGTAATGCCCCCAATGTACAACTTATTCACCTTCGATCCAGCTAAAGTACCCATAGGGCTCTGTTCCTTGTTTCAAATGAATTAACAACATAGAAATTGAAAAACAATTCTGCACATAGTTCTCTTTTTCAATTGGTTAAAAGAGTAAGATGTATCACATTGACAATAGAGAATCTAATTTACTCTTTCAAATAATCCAAAATTTGTGTTTTGTTCTCTGTCAGGAGTGAAAAGAATTGGACTTCAAAAACTGTGTTACCTGTTACCGTAGAGAGAGAGAGAGAGAGAGAGAGAGAGAGAGTACCAAGTCGAGAGATAATAGCACGATGGGAAAGTAGGAGACAGATAATAGATTGATAGGCTCTGGAGAAAAGAGGAGGAAGAAACCGATCGGAGCTGTGTGTGGGAGGAAGGCCAGTCCACTTCCTTGTTAGGGTTTTTTCCCAGCGAGGTGTGGGAGAATAATTGGGAAGGTGAAGAGTTTGAGATGCAAATTTAGGACCAGCGTATTTGCGTTGAGTCGAGTCGGTCCCGTGGGAATGATTTTTTGGAAAAAGGTACCAGGCAAATGAATCGATCTGTCAAGTTGACAAAAAAAAAAATAAATAAATAAAATGAATCGATCTGTCAAGTTGAGTTTTTAGTTTTGGCAAAAATAAGTAGATATACTTTTTTGTCCTTATTTTTAAAAACAATTTCATATATTAGTTTTTAGTCGATTTTTTTTAATTATTGATTTGTCTTTGGCAGGAGAAATCTAAAAAAAAAAAAAAAAACAAAATCTTTGTGAATAAAGAAAAAAATATTCCAATCAGATTATTATTAGTGAACTTTTTTAGTATTGTTACAATAATTTTAGACTTTTTGGATTGTTTTCGTTACAACGAACCAATAATTCACAAAAAATTAACGCAAAAGTATCAAATGCAAATATTTTTGAATAAAGACAAAAATCACCTTAGTCGAGCTCAAAATCGATTATTTAGGCTCGATTCAAGCTCAAGTTAGGCTAATTTTGAACGAGTTGAGCTCAAGTACTTTAAAATTTAGCTCGGGTCATTTGCAATTCTAGAAGGAATAATCATTCTTCTATGTTTAAAGAAAAATTTAAGTACCCATAGGAGTATTTACCTAGAAAGGATCCAAAATTTGAAATTATTGGCTCAAATTTACTCTCAAGTGAATCTGAGCCACTATTTTCAAATTCTGAGTAGTTTTTTGAATATATATTCTGGGTTTGTTTTTTTGGTAAAAATTGTATACCTTTATGGAGATTAGAAGAAAACAAATGGATTAAACAACTATGATAAAGGACATTCAAAGTTCCTCCGTACACTCGCACACAGACATTTTCCCTCGACTTTGCTAATTTATTCGAGGTATTCTAACACGAGTCGACAGGACCGGAACAATGAATAAGGCTCTTTTTTTTTACTTCAAAAATTCAAATAAGGCATTTTTTGAAAAAGAAGGTAAAAATAAAATAATTGCAAAAATAGAGGAGTGAATCCAAACCCAAACCCAAACCCAAACGACTTGTCTTTTACCCAAACCCAATTTTTGCAAAATAAGCAAAAAAAGCCACTGAGAAAAACTAGAATTACTCAACAAGCATTTCAAGAAACCCAGCCAAAGCCAAGTTCCAGAAACTGAAGACAGTTAAATAAGATCAAAGTGGTAAAAATTTATGCCAGCCTGAATAATCGTCACCGATAAAATACGAACATACATGCCTAAACATCAAAGACAAATATACAACACTAGGTACGATGCTACGTGCGTTGCACGAGTTTTATGCCCGTTTTGTGGTGGTTGGGTTGTAATATGGTATATAATCTTAAAGGTAATATTTAAAAGGATATAAATAATGTTTTTTTATATAATTGGGAAAACTGATGAAATTAATTTAGATGTTTTGGATGTAAGAAAATAGATATATTCGTGGGAGTAGTAATGTATTTATTTTATATTTGAGCAAAATAATTTAGTTCAATATTTTCATTTAATGTGTGTCTAAACGCAAATGCATTGTAATAAATTTTGCGTAGTAAATCACATTTTTGAGGTTATTTTTTAATAAGAAATGCGTAATGCATTTTAGATAATTGAATAGATATACAGAATAAATGTTTACATTTTGAGTTTATGGAAAATTAAGAAATAAATATCAGTAATCATCATCCCTTATGAATATTAGTATAAAATTCCTATTTATAGAAGAGACACACCACACTTCCAGTCCAAACTCCCAGATTTTAAAAAAATCCACACCTCATTGATCCCGATCGAATTTCGATGATCCGAACCGTCCAATGTTTTTAAAAGGTGTTTTTTAGGGCTCCCGCGAGAAATCAGCAAAAAAAAAAAAACCGGGAAGGGCTTGCTCCGAGCAGTTTTTCACAAAACTGTAGGTACAGTTTTGTGAAAAACTGCTCGGAGCAAGCCCTTCCCGGTTTTTTTTTTTTGCTGATTTCTCGCGGGAGCCCTAAAAAACACCTTTTAAAAACATTGGACGGTTCGGATCATCGAAATTCGATCGGGATCAATGAGGTCCAGATTTTTTAAAAATCCGGGATCCCTGACCGGAAGTGGACTATATATATATATATAGGTACTTGATTTTAACATACATCCATGCAAAAAGAATAATTATTTTGCTCCCATAGATTACACGATCTTCTAGTTAAAATAAATTATAAAGCGAGCATAAGAACAAGATTGCAAACACAACAGGTTTTTAGTACATCTGCACAACTTACAATAATAATGCAGGTAAGGTACTATTAAATAACACAGAATAACAAGAATTCTCCATTTCAACAATTGAAAAGCCATTTCATACATACCAGCCTTTTCGCCAGCTCTGCCTCTTTCTTTTGGAAAGAAGCATCATCACCAAGGAAGAACGATGAGCTATCCGCATCAAATACTGTATTGCCTTCTTCTCTATCATACCTAGCAAGTAGAAGTTAAAAGGGTGAGAATGAAAGGACAAAAACAGCTACATAAACTAACATGTTAAGTCTCTTCTTTTTTTTAATAAGTATAAACTAACATATTTATTAGTCTCATGAAATCAGTTTTAAAAAATTGTACAATGGCACCAAAGTAGTAATGCCTCAGAAGAGGACATATTAAAGACAGCTAGAACCTAGGACTGAAAGTTGGGCTCGGACACCAAAAAATGTGGAGTCCAAAGACTATTAATGCATCTACTAAATTAAGAAAGGAGTTTTGCAACACTTGAATTGTTGAAACACATTATTTTATCTGTGTTGCATTGTTGAACACTTGTTGAGCACAACCAAGGCAAACAAGTCTAGTTATAACTTATAAGGTTAATCCAAACCGCTCAAGAATTTTAGAAGCTCATTTTGAGTGGGCCCGCAAAAAATCAGCTCCATTCGATATGTGTAGATGCTCAATCCAAACTTTCATTTTTTCTTTTTTCATCTGAGCCATTAAAAATGGAAGTTTGGATCAAGCATCTACACATATCGGATGAAGCTGATTTCTCGCAAACCCACTCGAAAAGTGTTTTTAAAATTTTTGAGTGGCTCAGATCAGCTGTTCGGGATCCATACTGGGCCTCGTAGGGCCTTCCTTGCGTGATTCCCTACAAATCTTCCTTGCACTGTTGCACATATCATTTTTGAAAACAAAAAAGGCAACAAATGAAAAAATAAATTTTCCTTTTTGTGAGCAAAATAATTTATCACAGAGGACGATTTACTCACTTTTATTTAGGATTTGATAATTATAATTACAACATGATGCGGAAGGAAAGTAGTCGAAAGAGTGAAATTTATGTTACAACATGACAAAGAAGAGAAGTAGTCGAAAGAGTGAAATTTATATTACAACGTCAACATGATAGAGAAAAAAAGTAGTCGAAAGAGCGAAATTTATGGTTTTGTTGATGCTGTCTTTCACTTCAAGGAGTTCTCGATGTCGATCACGAACCGGTACTTGACATCGCTCTTAATTAGCCTCTCAATGGCTTCATTTACATATTGAATTGGGATGATCTCAATCTCTGGGTAAATCTTGTTTGCAGCGCAAAACTCTAGCATTTCTCTTGTATCTTTTGTACCACCTGCTGCACTCCCTGAAATTGATTTCATTCCTACATACAAGAAGTACCAATTACAGACTAATGCAGATGTTGCAGTGATGAATAAATTTGGACTATTTATTGTGACTTTGGATCGTCTCCACATAGTTTTTAAAATTTCGCTAAAGTTTATCGCTAGAGATTTCTTAAAGTTCTTTTTGCAGGACATTTATATAATTTTTTTGGTTTGTCAGGACTAGAGAGGACTAGAGATATCTGGCTAGCTCATGCGGTAGAGTACTTGGATGCCCCACACTGCATCCCGAGATCGAGTCCGATTTCCTCCTCCTCCATGTAATAGATTAGGAATAACGAATGACAGAAAAATAATAATAATAACCATTAGTTGATGAATATACCGTGAATAAGGCTCACGGGACTGAGCTTCACTTCGCCTGGAGCCCCAACCAAGACTAGGACACCACCAGTCTTCAACAGAGACATGTATGGATCAAATGGGTGAGTTCCTGATGCAGTGTCTAGTATAAAGTCCAATGATTTTGATACTTCCTGCAAACAGCGATATCAACCGACTATTAATTGAGCTTTTCAGTAATTAGGACTGCAAACAAATTGGGGGTACTTGTTAACAAGTTGGTTTAAGCTAGTTTGGTCGATGGTTATTAAATAAATAAAGAAGGCAAGGCTCAGTTCAGTTATAGGCCTCGTAACTAGTTCAGAAATTGAATATAACCCAGATGGTCGTGGCAACGGCCTCCTTTGGGCCCTATGTGCCTTTTGCAATGGTCCACCCTGATCTAATTCCCATGGTATTCATGGATCAAAATCGTAAGGGCCGGCCACCCTCCCCACAAGTGAAAACTTGTGCAAAATAGCTATGGAAGAGGGCTCAATATACAGCGCAGCCACACAACCCAAGGTTGCAGTTGATAGGATCGGTTCTCGATAACCAAAAAGATATACATATTAATCAAATTTATGTTGAGAATTTTACCATCATCTCTTGTGGGTCAGTTGAGATCACAAATTTGTCGGCTCCAAGCAGATTTAGGGCCTCCCCTTTCTTGGAAATGCTTGTGCTGAATACAGTCACATTCAGGCCGAAAGCCTTCCCAAATTTCACTGCCAAGTGACCAAGACCCCCAAGCCCAATCACACCAAGTGATTTTCCCGGTTGGTTCATTTTGTGGCGAATCATTGGAGAGTAAACAGTGATCCCAGCACATAGCAATGGTGCTGCTAATGCTGATGGGTAACCTTCTGGTATTTTGTAGCAGTACCTGGATATTCAATACTAGATCAAGTCCGTCACTACTATATAGAGGTCAAAATTTTCATTAAATTTAAGATAGTGGTTAAATTCTTGGCGACGGAATAAAGCATTAGGATAGTGGTTATGAATAGATTTAGTGAAACTTTACCTCTCATGCAAGTGGTGGCTAGCTCATGCGACAGAGCTCTTGGATGCCCCACATCGCATTGGGATCAAGTCTCATTCCCCCCTCCCCCATGTAATAGATTAGGAATAACGAATGACAAAAAAAAAAAAAAAACTTTACCTCTCATGAACAACAACGTAAGTGGAAAACCCTCCTTTAGTGATGGTACCATCGTAATCAACGTGGTTGTAGGTAAAGACAACCCCCTTTGAGCAAGAAACTTCTACTCCATCTCCACAATACTCACAATCTCTGCACGAGTTCACGTAAGTTCCCACTCCGACACGGTCCCCGACTTTAACGCCTTTCACATCCGACCCCACCTCTTTCACCACTCCAACAAACTCATGTCTGAAAAAATAAAAATACTAATCAGATTGATAGAGCAAAACAATTCATATGAATTTTTACTAGGCAATATTTGAGCCACATGTACTTATAACTTACCCAGGCACTAGTGGATACTTTGCATCCCCAAATTTATTCCTAGTCAACAAAACTTCAGCGTAACACACTCCACAATGTGTAATACTAATTGAAACATCATCATTTCCGAGAGTCCTGTTCCACAGAATCAGTTCTCTATAGTCAGGGATGCTTGATCTTTAAAGAGCTTAAAGGATCAAAACCACTTGTAACAACAACAAAAGAAAAATCATCGTTTTGCCAAAATACCGACAAGACCATAGTGGAAACTTAGCCGTTTAGACGTGAATATATACCTGCGGCTGAATTTGTAAGGTGATAAAAACCCAGATGGATCTCTTGCCGCATACCCAAGGCAGTCTTCTTTTGCAGAACCCATTTCTAGAGAGAGAGAGAGAGAGAGAGAGAGAGAGAGTTGTAGGATGATAGAGTGAGAATTGAAGCTAATACTCGTGGTTGTGGAGGATATTGAAATTGATTTACCTCAATTTATATAGAAAGAAAGGTGCTTGATCCACAAGACAAAAGTTAAAAAAATGAACACAAAATGGCCTACGGTACCAAGGCTACGTCTGCACTAGCCTACTTTGCGTAATAATCCGGATTATAGTTTTTTGGTTTCGTCTTTATTCAAATTTTTTTTGCATTTGTTATTTTCGCGTCAAGATTTTGTGGTTTCTGAATTCCTATCGGCGAGACGAATCTAACAAGTATAAATTTATGATCAAACCAAATATTTTTTTGAATAAAGCCGAAATACTTGGATTATGGCACAAAATCTTGACGCGAAAATAACAAATGCAAATAAAAAATTTGAATAAAGACGAAACCAAAAAACCATAATCCGGATTATTACCCAAAGCTGACTATGGTAGCAAGGCTAGCTACGTCGGCACTGACTTCATAAATGTGTCATTTCTCCAGAAAGAAAATACTAAAAATCTATACTGGGTCTTCCCTTGGAGAAATTTTTTGCTGCACGATCAAAAGGTAAATAATACCGACTCCCCTGGTTATATCTTTGATTTGATAACTTCCTCACGTATCGTAATTTACACTTAGGTCCATAGACAAGTTTTGTCATTGCATTCGCAAACCAAAAAGAGAATATTACCGTAACACCCTCACAATTAAAGGAAAATACTCTGATTATGGTCCTCAATCCATCATATATCCACACTCCTTCCTCATCCTGTTGGATCAAACTCTGTTTGGATGGTAGGCATTTTAAGGGGAATAGGAATATGATTTCATAACTATGTTTGGGTAGTCATTGAATGGGAATATGATTCCTTATCTTTTAATCTAGGAGCAATCAGATTCCTAAAGGAGGAATCTCATACCTCCTAACACTTGGGAATGAACATGAGATTACGGGGTAATCTAATTATTAGGGGGAAAAGGAAAGATAGAACAATACCTCTTTTACACTCAAGATTTTTTCACATTGATTTTTTTTATCCTTGCATCCCAATTTTCCCTCAAAGCCCAAGCCCAGGTTGATATTTTTCCCTCCAATCTCTCTTTCTATTCCCACCTTTTATTTTGTAGTAATTTGGCATGCACTCCTTTGACCAAAAAAAAACTTATTGCTATGCTGCACGTTGTTATAAACAGAGGTGTTTTGGAAAAAATAAACCAAATGGTTTATATTTTTGTCTTTATTCAAAAATATTTTACATTTGTTAGTTTTACGTAGAATTTTTGTACATTATTGTTTCGTCATGATGAGAGGAATCTAAAAGTAAAAAATTATATGAGGAACATCATACGCCCTCCAGGTTCTATTCCCCTAGATAGTAATTTTCTTATGGACGGCTACAAAATTCTTATTTGGAATTGTAGAGGTGCCGGTAATGATTGTTTTAAAAGCAATTTTAAAGAAATTGTCTGTCAGCACAATCCTGAAATGTGGCTATTCTTGAACCGAAGGTTAATCTACAATCTATGGGTTTCTGTTTTCGTAATCTGAGATTTACCAGAGACACTTTCACTGACCCTAATGGAAGATCTAGTGGAATTTGGGTCCTCTGGGATCCTACTAAAGTTGCAGTATTCACCATAGATATTAAACCTCAAGTTATCCACGTCAAAATTAGAAAGAATGGTTACGAGGATTGGATCTTATCTGCCCTGTAGGCTAGTCCCAACCCTAGACTCCGTGAAATTTTATTGGAGGATCTAAAAGATTTTGCTAACTCTAACTCTCTTGCGTGGTCTGCTGCGGGAGATTTTAATGAAATTGCTACAGCGGAGGAAAGTAGAAGCTCATCCACTGATACAGGTTATAATCAAAGAAGGAAGTTCATGGAAAACACTAATGCCTGTAAACTTATGGATATGGGCGCGTTGGGACCTAAGTTCACTTGGACTAATGGTCATCAAGGTGCTCCAAATGTCCAAAAGCGCTTGGACAGGGGGCTGTGCAATGAGGAATGGAGAACACTGTTTCCCAAAGGTACAATCTAAAACTTACCTCGTGCTTATTCTGATCATTGCCCATTACTCATTAGCATTAATGGTTTCCATTATACTGCATGCATCTCTAGACCTTTTAGGTTTGAAGCTACTTGGATAATGGACCCCAATTTTGAATCTATAGTTTCCTCTGGAGGGAATGGAAACAATAGCAAAGACAAGATTTTTAACTTTTCCCAATCTGCTCTTGCTTGGAATAAGGAAGTTTTTGGCAATATCTTTAGGAAAAAGAGATGGACTCTAGCTAGAATTAAAGGTGTGCAAGAGTCTCAAAGCAAAAATTTCTCCCGTAATCTTATTGTCCTAGAGAAAGAGTTGGTTTTAGATTACAATAATATTCTTAATCAAGAAGAAATTCTTTGGTTTCAAAAATCTCGTGCTAAATGGATTGTCTTAGAAGAGAGAAATACCCGGTATTTTCACTTATCTACAATCATAAGAAGAAGAAAATCCAAAATTCTTCTTCTTAAGGATAATAGTAACACTTGGATTGACAATCCTGACTTGATTAAAGAGTTGGTTCAAAATTATTTTAAAATTATTTTAAAGATCTCTTCCGTAACCAAAATGACACCCCGGGTACTTGTTTCTGCTTAAATCCTCATAAAACCCTTTCTTGTGAGGACAACAAGACTTTTCGCACCCCTATCTCTAATGCTGAGATTTGGGATACTGTTAAAAGTATTGCCCCTTTTAAAGCTCCGGGTCCGGATGGCCTACAAGCCATTTTTTTTATCACAAATATTGGAACATCATTGGTGAGGACATTTGCAATTTTGTGAAAAACTGTTTTGCCGAGAGCAGTATCCCGGAGGAAGCTAATAAAACTCTCATCTCGCTTATCCCTAAATCAGATAACCCTAAGAATATTAAAATGTTTCGCCCCATTAGTCTTTGCAACGTGAGATACAAAATCATTTCCAAAATCATCGTTGCTAGACTAAGGCCTCTCCTTGATAAGATTAATAGCCCATTCCATAGCAGCTTCATACCTGGTAGATCTACTAGTGATAACATCATCATCACTCAAGAAATTTTGCATTCTCTCCGGATTAAAAAAAGGCAAAGGTGGTAAAAAAAGGTGGCATATTTTCCTGGAATTTTATTCTTGATACGCTTATATTTTTCAATGTGGATCCTGCTTGGACTGCCCTTATCACGAGCTGTGTAACTAGTGTTAAAACTACCATTCTTTGGAATGGGGAACCTTTGGAGGAATTTTCTCCGGGACGTGGTATTAGACAAGGAGACCCATTATCCCCCTACTTATTCGTGCTTTGCATGGAACGTCTTTCTATTCTTATTAATTCCAAATGTGGGGAGGGTAATTGGAAAGGCATCAAAGTCTCTAGAGACTCCATTGAGCTTACACATTTATTCTTTGCGGATGACTTAATTCTCTTTGGCCATGCTAATAAGTCTAATTGTAAAGCTATTATGGAGGTTCTCAATGTTTTTTGTATGCTATCTGGTCAAACTGTGAACTTATCCAAGTCTAAACTTTTTGTCTACCCTAACGTGTCCCGTGTTAAAGCCCGTCGCTTGAGCAACCTCTGTGGTATTGCTCTTACCAATGACTTGGGCAAATACCTTGGGGTTCCCCTCCTTCACAAAAGAGCTAGTAAGGATCACTTCAAACACATAATTGAAAGAGTCCAATTTAAGCTCTCAGGATGGAAATCCAATACCATTATGCTTGCGCGCAGGACAGGCCACGCTTATCCAAGCTACCATGTCCACTATTCCTAGTTACACCATGCAGACCATGAGTCTGCCTATCAACGTGTGTGAGAAACTTGACCGTATGAATAGGGATTTCTTGTGGGGTGACGCACCCGGAAAAAAGAAACTCCATCTTGTCAACTGGAACACGATGTGTAAAAGCAAGGATATGGGTGGTCTGGGCTTAAGGAAAGCGAGAAACCTTAATCTCTCTCTCCTTACTAAGCTCGGATGGAAACTTATGAATGATGAGGATTCCCTATGGACTTAAATTCTCAAGAGCAAGTATTTAAAACATCATTCCCTCCATTCTTGGCCAAGAAATAGAGCTGCCTCTCAGACATGGTGGAGTACACTCCACATTAGAGATATCCTCCAGGAGGGTATCAAATGGTCCATAGGTGACGGGTTTTCTGTGGACCTTTGGAACGACTAGTGGTGTGGGAATGGTCTTCTAGGTAAGAGACATCCCAGGTTGCATACCAGAAACAACACTAATGTGGCTGCAATTATTGACAATGGGATCTGGAATCTGGACAGCATTGAACACATTGTGGATGATGTTTTTCGGACATACATTCTTAATACTAGATTGCCTATTTTTAATCAAGCCAGTGACCACCCCTCTTGGACGAGCTCTTGTAATGGTAGATGTTCTGTCCCTACTGCATATGAGTTCATCAATAAAGATGTGAATGATATTAAGGGTTGGAAGCGGTTCTGGAAAATAAAGCTACCTCAAAAATTGAAAACTTTTTTTTGGCTTATTTTCCATGATAAACTCCCTACCAATCTGATGCGTGTTAAAAGGGGTATCAATACCTCGGTGTGCTGTCCTAGATGCAACCTTGCTTTGGAAAATTTGAATCATTTGTATAGGGGGTGTCCTAAGGCTATTGTGCTTTGGGACAAAATCCACTCGGGCCGGCTAATGAGAGTGGGATTTTTCAATTCCACGTCGGATTGGATTTCTGCCAATCTGAAAAAGGAAAAAAGTTTTACACTTGGGAACGAATATACCTTGGAATATCCTTTCCGGTATCACTCTACGGCAAATTTGGAAGGATCGCAATAAAATGAGTTTCGATAACATAGGGTCGATATCGGAAATGAGTTTCAAGAATATAACTTCCTATGCTTCTAAAATCGCGGAGGCTTTTAATTCCCCTCTTATTACTGACCCCCCTTTAAACCTCACCTTAGTTCCCAAACATTCCAAGTGCGCCGACAAGATTGTATTATGCGGGCTTGTGGAATTACGAATTTACCCTTAGGAGCTAGAGGAAAATATTTTTTCCTTTTTTGGTTCTAGTACCAGGTTCACTTTTATATTATAAGAAGAAAAGTGCATGACCCACATGACCAAAAAAAAAGTTGAACATAAAATGGACTATGGTACCCAGGCTAGTTACGTCCACACTGACTCGGCTCGTTTAGTAATCGAACCGAGCTCAAACTCGAGTTTTAGGCTCATTTAGTAAACGAGTTCGCTAAAGCTCAACTTAGCTCGTTTGTATATACCCGGCTCGTTTAAAGAGGCTCGTTAAGTAAGTTACTCTGGCTCGGCTCGTTTACGAACAAGTTCGTGCTCGAATTTTTAGCTCGTTTACTAAACGAGCCGAGCTCGAACACTCCAAGGCTCAGCTCGGTTCATTTGTATCCCTAGATGCAGAGAGAGAGAGAGAGAGCGGGTCTTCTCTTCGAGAAATTTTTTGCTGCACCCAAAGTTACCAGACTTCCTTTCGGTTTATTTTTGATTTGATAACTCCCTCACGTATTGCAAATTACACAAACATCTCTTGTCGAATTTTTTTCCGGTTACTACTTCTCAATTGTTTTAAAACGGAGGCGGAGTTCTGAAACTTTCAACCATGTAAAATAAGTGGAATGACAAATGTGAGAAAGGGAAAGAGATTAATTTTTTTCATAAAAGTGGCTAGGGACATGGGTGGTCATTTGTAATGCGACTATATAATTAAGGAGGGAAATATAATTTCTAGAATCACAGGTGTGAATTTGTATTAAATACCAGGAGGCCAACATCAATTGATGGATTAAAAATTAAAAATAAGATTCATAAGAAATACTATATTACTCAGCCGACCCCTCATGATAATATAATATATCAAGCGCCACCCACTTCCTCGGACCATCCTTCATTCTTTTCTTCAAAAAGGAGCAACGTCAACGTTGGTACTGACTCCACTTCATTGACGTTCTTACACGGAAAAATATTAGGGTACATTTGTTCGGACGCAAATTTAAGCTTTTGGTAAATACATATGATCGAAGTTGTTCGGGGTGGGTGGATTTTTTGTGCTCCTATGGGGCCCACACGTGTCAAATGGTTCTGAGCACAGCTGTTCCAACATTATGTGCGGACATCTATATCCATAGCACTGTTTTTTGACAGTCCCACAATTGTTGCGTATGACGACTGAGTAATCCAACTTCATTTAATTACGAAACTACTTTTAGAAAATGAAACAAGTGTACTTTTTTATACCATTAACGAGTGCAATATTACACCCATTAGCATTTTCCTATTTTCATAAGAAAGTTTTTTTCCTACTTTTTTTCCGTTGCCGGGGCGACCGGCCCTACTAACCCCTCCCTGACTCTTTCCGTGATTACAAGAAAGAATAACGAATCAACCAGGGACGGAGCCAGGATTTTACCTTTGTGGTGGCGAAAATATGTAATTAAAAAATAAAAAGACAAATTGCATTATCAAGATATGAAAGTTTTAAAAAATCTAGTGGTGGCGAGTCTATATGATTTGAGGATAAAAATTTATTTTCTGTATAATAATTGCATATTTTGAAAACCTTGTAGTGGCGGCCGCCACCACTTGTCCCCCCTTGGCTCCATCCTTGGAATCAACCATACTAGGTGGTGTTCCTGCGCATCAACAAATTGACAAGGAGGATAATCACGAATAGGTGGGCATGATCGGCGGGTGAGTTTTCTTGAAGTTGAAAGAAGAGAAAGCTCACCGTTTGTTCTACTATCAAAATAGTATCACGAATTCTCGATATGCAAAAACCCATAAAAACTTCAGTAAAAGCAAATAACATTAAAAGATTTAAGAAACAAGTTTAAAGAAACACTACAAAGAGACTAAAATTAGACATAAAAAAAAAGATTTAAAAAAAATTAGTCAGGTGAAAAGAATTACAAAAGGTTTATATATTAAAAATTGTAGCACTTTACATTGAAAAGGAAGTTAGTGTGGTGAATGGGTCACGTGTTGCTAGAGAAGAGGTCGTTGGTTCGGTTCCCAGAAGAGGTCGTTGGTTCGCTGGGAATTGAAATCTCTTTTTTTTTTTTTTTTAGTTTTAGGAGTTTTAGTGAGGAAAAATTTCCTCGCCAATTGGTTAGAATAGGCGAGGAAAACAACATTTCCTCGCCAAATGGTTAGAATAGGCGAGGAAAAATTTTCTCGCCAATTAGCAGAATAGGCGAGGAAATCTATTTTTCCTCGCTAGAATACCTTCTGCGATGACTTTTTGGTGAGGAAACCTGGTGAGAAAATTTTTTCTTACCAATTTCTTTAGCAAGGAAATTTGGTGCTTTGGTGAGGAAACTCAATCCTCACTGTAAACATTTTTTGGTGTAGTGCACTACACCAAAAAAGGTCTATAGTGAGGATTTAGTTTCCTCGGTCTATAGTGAGGATTTAGTTTCCTCGCCAAAACACCAAATTTACTTGCTAAAGGAATTGGCAAGGAAAAAATTTCTCGCCAGGTTTCTTCACCGAAAGGTCATCGCAAAAGGTATTCTAACGAGGAAAAGTAGATTTCCTCGCTTATTCTGCCAATTGGGGAGGAAATTTTTCCTTGCCTATTCGAAACAATTGGCGAGGAAATTTTGTTTTTTTTTTTTTTTTCGGTAAACTTGGAAATTTTGTTCCTCGCCTATTCTTGCCAACTGGCGAGGAAATTGTGTTTTCCTCGCCTATTCTAGCCAATTGGCGAGGAAAATTTTCCTCGCTAAAACTCCTGAAACGGAAAAAAAAAATGAAATTCAATTCCCAGCTTCTTTGCCTCCGCTGGGAATCGAACCAGTGACCTCCTCTCTAGCTTCCTCGCTAAAACTCTTGAAACGAAATAAGAAAAAAGAAATTCAATTCCCAGTTTCTTCGCATCTGCTAACCAGCGACCTCCTCTCTAGCAACAAATGACCCATCCACCACACCAACTTCCTTTTCATTGCAAAGTATTACAACTTTTAATATATAAACCTTTTGTAATTCTTTTCACCTCACTAATTTTTTTTGAAAATCTTTTTGTCTAATTTTAGTCTTTTTGTAGTGTTCCTTTAAACTTGTTTCTTAAATGTTTTAATGTTATTTGCTTTTACTGAAGTTTTTATTTTTATAATTTAATATTTTTCTATACCCTTTAATATATAAACCTTTTGTAGTTCTTTTCACCTCACTAATTTTTTTTGAAAATCTTTTTGTCTAATTTTAGTCTCTTTGTAGTGTTCCTTTAAACTTGTTTCTTAAATGTTTTAATGTTATTTGCTTTTACTGAAGTTTTTATTTTTATAATTTAATATTTTTCTATACCCTTTTATAAGTCTTTCTACCTTTCTAATTTAATATTTTTTTAATAATTTAACATTTGTGACAATTTAATATTTTTCTGTAACCCTTTTATATTTTTTTCTAATTCAAACCACGGGAAGGAATCAAATCTTAGATTTTTTGGCAAGGAAACATTTACCAAATCTTAGTTTTTTTGGCGAGGAAAGATAATTTTTGTCTCCAAATGGGTGCCCTTTAGCGAGGAAATATTCATTTCCTCTCCAAATCTTAGCTTTTTGGCGAGGAAAGATAATTTCGTCACCGAAGGGGTGCGTTTTGACAAGGAAAGGTAATTTCGTCGCTCCTCGTCAAATCTTTACTTTTTGGCGACGAAATATAGTTTTGTAGACATAGAGTACTCTTGGCTGGCGAAATTGATTTCCTCGCCATAAAGACCCATTTGGCGAGGAAATTTGAATTTCCTCACCACATTTCGTCGCCATAGGTAGTTTTTGTTGTAGTGAAAAATGTTAATAACAATATAAGCAAACATTTATCCAGATTAGCTAATAAGTGACCATAACATAGGCCATCAAATGTGAGTTAACACCCAAAACTCATTTCAATGTCCATAAAGGGTGCACAAGTATTCAATCATGTAAAATAATGCATCGACAGGATGCATAACACAAAACAAAACACTTGCGACCAGTGACATAGATGATAGTATGAAAGTGTGGTGTGGATAATTATACAAAAGGTGATCAACACACCAATTTCTACAAGATCCATGTGTCCGCCCAAGACACTAGGCCTGCTGAGACTGGGTCAATATGTCTCAAATTACAACCATGTCTATTAAGACTAGAACAAAATGTCTCAAATTTCAACGTCAATAATGCCATAATCAACAAAAATGCGCGCACAATACATGGCAACAAATCATATTGTGCATACATAAATTCTCGAGAATAGCACAAAAGGTACAATGTCATTAACACATTTGGAACAATACACAGAACTCCCACTAACTAAATACAACAAAAGACTCTACCAATCCCATTTAAGCCACATGCTCTTGAAAAACTTTAGGAGGCAGACCTTTAGTTAGTGGATCAACCAACATTTGTTTTGTGAAAATGTGTTCAACATTTATGTACAACGCCATAATTTTCTCTCTAACAAACAGGTACTTTATGTCAATATATTTGGAGCGTGAAGAGCTCCTAGTGTTTCAAGAGAAAGAAACTGTGGCAGAATTATCACAAAATATCTTTTGCGGCTTAGAAATGAAATCAACAATTCTTAATTCGGAAATAAAATTCTGTAGCCACAAAGCATGGCATGTAGCTTCATAACAAGCTACATACTCTGCCTCCATAGTCGAGGTAGCTGTAAGTATCTGTTTGACACATTTCCAAGATACAGCTCCGCCTGTCATCATAAACACATAACCGGAGGTGGATTTTCTGTCATCCACACAACCAGCATAATCAGCATCAGTGTATCCAACTACATCAAGAATACTGGAGTGTCGGTAAGTAAGCATAAAATCCTTGGTACCTTGAAGATATCTCAAAACTTTCTTTGCGGCTTTCCAATGATTCAAACCAAAATCACTCAAGTATCTTCCAAGTACACCAACATCATAAGCTATATCAGGCCGTGTGCAAACTTGAGCATACATGAGACTACCGACTAGTGAGGCATATGAGATCATTTGCATATGAGCACTCTCTTCATCATTTTGAGGACATTGAAACTTCAACAATTTGTCTCTTTTCACAATAGGTGCTTTTCCAACAGAACAAGACTGCATATTAAACCTACTTAAAATTTTCTCAATGTAGGTTTTCTGAGACAAGCCAAGAATACCACTAGCTCTATCACGAAGAATTTGGATACCCAAAACATATGACGCCTCACCAAGATCCTTCATATCAAAATGCATAGAAAGTAATTCTTTTTTCTCAGTCAAAAGTGCAGTATCATTAATGGCGAGTAGAATATCATCAACATATAACACAAGAAAGATATAACTACTCCCACTGACCTTCATATATATGCACTGATCTGCAATGTTCTCTTTAAAGCCACAAGAAAAGACAATCTCATCAAATTTCAAGTACCATTGCCGCGAAGCTTGTTCAAGCCCATAAATGGATTTCCTAAGTTTGCACACCATGTGCTCTTTACCACTTGCAACAAAACCATCAGGTTGCACCATATACACATCTTCATACAAACTTCCAATCAGAAAAGCCGTTTTCACATCCATTTGATGCAGCTCCAAATGAAAATGAGCAACTAAGGCCATGATTATCCGAAAAGAATCTTTGGTGGAAACTGGTGAGAAGGTCTCCTTATAGTCAATTCCTTCTCTTTGGCTAAAACCTTTAGCCACAAGTCTTGCCTTATACCTGTCCACTTAGCCTTTAGCATCTTGCTTGGTTTTAAACACCCATTTTCAACCTATTAGTTTGCAACCACTTGGCAACTCAACCAAATCCCACACTTCATTTTGGGACATAGAATCCAACTCATCATGCATAGCATCTATCCAATATTGAGAATGAGAGCTATTAATTGCCTCATCAAAAGTAATTGGGTCAGAGGACATACCGACATCATGCTCATGCTCCTGTAAATAAACAATATAACAATCTCTGAGTTCTTTCCGACCTCCTTTAAGTATTATTAGAAGTCCCCTCATCAACAATGGGTTCCACATCAACTTCAGGTTCTTGTAGAGGAGTAACTTGTTGCTCAACCGGTGGAGAAACAATCACAAGTGGTGGAACAAAAGGCACTAGAAGGATCACACGCTCTTCTTTAAACACAATCTCGCGTGATGTAGAGTTACTACTATCAATCTCATCCTCAAGAAAAATAGCACGACCAGATTCAACAATTCTAGTAGTGTGAGAAGGACAATAAAATCTAGAGCCTCTTGAACCAATACAATAGCCAATAAAGTAACCACTAATAGTTTTGGCATCAAGCTTTTTCAACTGTGGATATACGGTCTAACCTCTGCCTTATAGCACCACACATGGAAATGGCGCAAACTAGGCTTCTTGCCAGCCCAAAGCTCATATGGAGTTTTAGGAACAGATTTGCTCAGCACTTGATTCAAAATATATGCTGCAGTTTTCAGTGCTTCACCCCAAAGAAATTCTGGCAAAGAAGAATTGCATAGCACGCAACGCACCATATCCATTAAAGTGCGATTCCTCCTTTCTGCAACTCCATTCTGTTTAGGTGTCCCAGGCAATGTATATTGAGCCTCAATACCACATTCGTGAAGAAATTTTGCAAAG
This sequence comes from Vaccinium darrowii, assembly GCA_020921065.1. NCBI lineage: Eukaryota > Viridiplantae > Streptophyta > Magnoliopsida > Ericales > Ericaceae > Vaccinium > Vaccinium darrowii. Next base: position 17,208,597 of record CM037162.1, read on the forward strand.
GGCCCAGGATTACGCCCTGTTTCATCATATCTCCCATAACACTCACCACCCCTGTCTGACCTTACTATCTTATTGCCCTTTTGTAGCTCAACAACAGCCTTATAAATTTTAAAAGCAGCCAAAGAATCAAACTTCTCATGAATAAGCTCAACTTGTCCATAACGGGAATAATCATCGATGAAGGTTATGAAATACTTATAGCCCCCAAGAGCAGCAGGAGTGAAAGGCCCACATATATTAGTGTGAATAAGTTCTGGTGCCTCTTGACTTCTAGCAACCTTCTCCTTTCTAGTTTTAGCATAAGCTTTCCCTTGATACATTCAATGCAAGTACCAAGTCAGAAAAGTCTGGATCATGCAAAATACCATCCTTAATCAGTCTTTGAATCCTCTCTCTTGAAATATGACCCAAACATTTGTGCCATAACATAGAGGATTTCTCATTCAATCTAGCACACTTGCTACCAACAATAGCATTACCACTAGGAATTTCAAATGATAAACAACCAAAATCAGAATGCAAATCAACCATAGACAAACCATTAGATAAAGTGCCAGAACCAACCAAAAGAGAATTATAGTATAAACTAACACGTCCATTGCCAAAATGAAAAGTATATCCATATTGATCCAAAATAGATACAGAGACTAAGTTCCTCCTAATAGAGGTTATATATGCTACATCACTTAGTTCCAAAACATGCCCAGAGGATAATGGAAGTTTAACGACTCATATATTCTCCACTTCAACTTTGACTCCATGTTCACCATCAACTCCCTCTCATTTGGCCTCCGACTGCTTCTGAATTCCTATAAAGGAATTGGTAATATGAATCGTTGCCCCAGTGTCTAACCACCATGTATTAGATGGAATATCAACCAAGTTGGATTCAAAACACACCGACGCTAAAGGGTTACCTTTCTTCTCTAACCATGCTTTGAACTTCTTACAGTCCACCCTTTTGTGACCATAAACACAGCAGAAGTAAACTTCAACCTTAGGCCCTGCTTGACAAGTTGGCCCAGCTTGCTAATAGGTTTCTCAAGCTTTTTCTTGAAATTTGGCTTACTATTGTTCCCAGGCTTGAAGTTCTTTTTCTTGTGAGAACCACCATCATTGGTAACAATAGGAGCACTCTTAGGCTTGGCCATTTTGGCTCCCGCTTCCTCTTGAGTGACAATTGCAATCAGGTCACTTAAGCTCCACTCTCCCTTTTGAGAATTATAGGCAGATTTGATACCATCAAATTCTGTAGAAAGACATTTCATAGTATGCCAAGCCAAAAAATCTTCAGCTAGCTCAACTTTCATGTCCTTCAGCTTGTTAAAATAGTGAGTCAACTTCTTATATGCTCACGGACACCACTAAAGCCATTATATTTTGTTGAAGTGAGCAATTGCATGTAAGTGGCTATCTCAGCTTTGTCAAACTTAGTAAACTACTTAACAATACCAGCCAAATAAGCCCTGACATTCTCATTGTTAGGCACACATTGTTTAATAGACTTGTCCGTAGTGTATTTCATGATCATAAGAAAAGTACAATTAGAATGCTCCCACCTTGCATGATAAGCCTTTGCTTCAGCAGAACTTTCGGCAATAGGCTTAGGTGGCGCTTCCTCACTTATAGCCAAATCCAAATTCATGATGGCTAAATTCACCTCAAGAGACTCTTTCCAATCCTCATAATTGGTCCCATATAGTATTTTGATGGCAAACAATTGCAGAGATAAACCAGGATTGAAAGCAAAAGAACTGATAAATATAATCATATTTATTAAGCATGAAAAACAAAAGCATGCTTATCAAAATTTCTTCACTTTCCACAAAAAAAAAAAAAAAATCTACTAGAGTCTTAAATCGCAAGACTAGTAAGACTCTTACGTAGGACATAGCAGAACAACTAAATATAACGACGTAAAATGGCCCACTACCGACAGGGTAAAATTTACGTCACCACATCCAAAAATATTCGATTATTCTCTTTGTCGTTCAAAGCATCTTTCCAAACACTGATTTACCGATAGGGTAAAAACAATAGTATTTGTACAGGCCTTTGTTAATAGGATCAACTCTGTTCCAACGAACATCCAAAAATGAGTTGATAACCAGTGAAAGCGTATAAATTTGTTATACACTTCATACATAAATCTGGTTACATATATAGAAAAAACAAAACCAACTTTTTTTTTAAGCCGAAACACCAAATAAACTAAGATGGGTGGTTACAGCTTCAGGAAAAATGGCGGAAATGACAAGAGTTCACGGTTCTCATCAACAAAGGGTTACCATTTCTACTTGTGTTAAAGATTAAACAAATCAAGTCTCCAAAAAATGGATAAAGCCATTTACACAAAGAGACAAGCTGAAAAGTTTAAAGAAAAGGAAGATTAACAGTGATCGGCTACGAGAAGTCTTCGCATAAAACGATAAACAATAGGCAGTCGATCACGCAATAGTCAAGTCAAAATACTAAATAATTCACAATTATAGCACATGAATTGAAAAACAAGTGGCTCTGATACCAATTGTTAGCTTTATCCCATAACAAAAGCTTAATTTTTTGTCTCAATTCATGGCATATGAATTGAACTAAACAAGACCCATACCTGTTAGAGAGGAAGAAGCCATAATCTAGAAGTGTAGTAACAAGCTTCTACTTGTTCTTGATCAACAAGTTTGACGGCTGGAAAATCCACTTGAAAACAAAATCCTTCTTCCGTGGAGAAAAGGAAGAGATGAGAGGTAGCTACTACCCTCTCCCCTGATTTTTCTAGAGTGAGTGAGTTATTGGGCCATCGGAGGAGGGTAGGATCTCCTCAAGTGCCCAATAAATTTGGCCCAGCCCATTATGGGTCCAAATAACAATATAGCACTAGTCCACACTTAACGTAAATACGTACTAATAAAATTAGGTGCATCAAAATGACCCATTACAAAAAAGATGATCACTAATTGAATGGGTCTACACAAATATGGGTCTACACAAATTTGATAGTCAAACTAATCCGAAACTTTTAACATAAATGAATATTCTAGTCCACAAAATATGGAATAAATTTAACATTAAAAACATTACTGAATCTTAATACAATAACCACTTAAAGTAATGCACCACCGGAGATGGTTGCGAGGATGAAATGGTGTAAAGGTAAAAACTCCCCCAGACACATGGACCCAAGTTCAAAATCCGCTTACGGATAGTAGTCCTCGTGAATCAGATGATGTGCATTAGGCACCATTTATCCAGCTTGCACCTTGGTGAATATATAGTGATGGAATACCCTATCTTGGGTATAGATTGCTCCAAAAGGATGCCCCAATGAGCTTGACTCGTTTAATGGGTGGTACTAGCACACTGGCTGAACATGCTACGGTAGTTGATAGCCCCTATTTCCAAAGGGAGCTAGGTTGCGACTCTATTCTCCTCCTCCCCCAACCTTTGTCTAGAAAGCCCAAGAAAATGAATGTAATGCGAAATTTTCATAGGGGTGTAAATTTGGCCCAACCTAGCCCTTAAATCACCAGGCTCGGGCTAGCCAGGTCCAAGCCCATCAGGCTTCTGTGATAGACCAAGACACTCGAAACGCCCACGCTTCTATCGCAAAAGTAACAAAACAAATTTTTTTTAGAGGAGGGCAAGAGGGTAATTCCACTTAACCCACTCAATTAAGCGCGTTGAAAGTTGATAGCTCTGCACGAGCTATTTTGTTCATCTTCTGTAATGCTTGGAAAATACCCCACACATTGTGACAAAATAGCTCGTCCAGAGCTATCACGTGACATGCAAGAGGAAAGTGACACGAAATAGTACATCGACGACCACCAAACCCATAATCCAGTAATAACCCAAATCTACGTGCTCGTCGGATAACGCAGATGGAACGGCCCAATGCAGGACAGACCCTAGTAGCAGACTTACCTTGTGAAAATAAGGAAAGGAAGGAATATTCGAAGATATTCCTAGAATCAGTTGAGCTTGCGAAGATAAGCACAATCCTACTTAGAGATGGAAAGCTAGCCAGCTTACCAAGTAGGGGGCAAACTCCCGTGAAGGGTAAGACTCCGAACGAGCAATAAGTGGCCATCTTGGCAAGAATCCTTATCGAATAAGGATATAGAATCATGCAGGCTACGCTGCCCAATAAGGAAGAATCCTAAACTTGGTAGGATTCCATACAGAGAAGAAATCCACAAGGAATGTAAGTGCATATTAAAATGCCTATATAAACATATGACTCGAAAACACGAGAGGTATGCTTAAACCCACTCTCATACTCACACACCCGTTTCAATTACCCTCCAGTTCATCAATACTAACTTAGCCATCGGAGGCCCCTTGCCGCCTAGAGGCAGGGGTGCTCTGACAGTTTGCTCGTGTTGCAGGATCGAGGTTGCTCTATTAGAAGAGGATTTGATCTCATAAGAGTAAGGAAATAGCTTCGTGAGTTTTTCCCCTCTTACAGTTCCTTTCCCAAAGGTTTGGTAAAGATATCTGCAAGTTGAGATTTTGACTGAACATATGATGATGCAATTACTCCAGCTTGCAATTTTTCTCGAACAATGTGGCAATCAATCTCTATATTCTTCGTACGTTAGTGAAAAATAGGATTTTTGGCAATGTGGAGAGTTGCCTGGTTGTCACAAAATAAAGACGCCGGCTGGTTTTGTGGAACTTTGAGATCCTGCAAAATATGTCGTATCCGTGTAATTTCCAAACATGTCGCAGCCATAGCTAGATATTCGGCTTCAGTAGAGGAACGAGCCACATTGGTTTGCTTCTTTGATTTCCAAGATATTAAGGAATCTCCTAGAAATACACAGAATCCTGAAATGGAATGTCGAGTTGTCTCACAACCCGCCCGATCTGAATCACAGTAAGCCTTTAATGTAGGATCATTGAAAGAAGGGAAAAATAATCCTTGACCAGGATTCCCTTTAATGAAATGTAAAACTCTTAAGGCAGCTTCCTAATGTGGTTTTCGAGGATTATGGATTTGCACAGAATATACCAAGTCTGGCCTTGTTACTGTTAGATAAATCAATCTCCCAACTAATCTTCTATGTTTGGTAGGATCATGTAATGGATCGCCGTCATCCGGGTTCAATTTCAAATATGCCTCCATGGGGAAAGAATTAGGATGGGATCCTAATAATCCCACGTCGTTCAGAATATCCAATGCATACTTTCGTTGGGAAATAAAGATTCCCTTTTGGGACCGGGAGACTTCAATGCCAAGAAAATATTTAAGATTGCCAAGATCTTTGATGTGAAATTGTTGGAAAAGAAAGTATTTGAGAGACTTGATTGCCTGTGCATTATTGCCAGTGACAATAATGTCATCCACATAAATAAGTACTACAGTAAATGTGCTGCCTTCAGACTTGGTAAATAGAGAATAGTCGGCTTTTGATTGGGTGAAACCTGCCTTTATAACACAAGAAAATTTGGCAAACCAATTACGGGAAGCTTGCTTTAAACCATATAATGATTTATTGAGCCGACATACCAAATTCTCCCCCTGCCGGCGAAGACCAATGGGAATATCCATATAGACAACCTCATCAAGATTGCCTTGCAAAAAGGCTTTATGAACATTCATTTGATGGATGATCCAATTGCGAGATGCAGCCACCGCCAAGAGACAACGCACAGTAGTAAGTTTGGTAGTGGGAGAGAAAGTCTCCAAATAATCAACTCCTTCAACTTGAGTATAGCCCTTAGCAACTAGGCGGGCCTTGTAACGTTCAATAGAACCATCAGAGTTGTATTTGTTCTTATAGACCCATTTGCAGCCAATGGGTTGGTGACCGGCAGGGAGGGAAACAAGAGACCAAGTATTATTGCAAGCAAGGGCATCAAGTTCAGTTTGCATAGCATCCCTCCATTTTGGATCAAGAATTGCCTGATCATAGTTAGTGGGCTCACAAAGACTAGATATAGAGGCAAGAAAAGAATAATGGTTGGGCGAAATACATGAATACGATAAAGAATTAGATAGAGGGTGCCTTGTACCTCGGGTCGGACATGACATTGGAGACGATGATGGTGGGGAGGCAATGTGGGCAAAGTTCATTTGATAGTAGGCATGCCACACAGGTGGGGCACGAGGTCCGGTTGAGTGACGAGGAGCAATGGGTGATGGTGAAGTAGGAATGGAAGTGGGTAAGGGGGCAGGTGATGGGTCTGGTAGAGTGATTGGGGTAGGATGGTCCTGAGAAGCAGGAGGGTTAGTAGGGGTGGGTGGAGTCAGGATATCTTGGGCAAGAGGGTCAATAGTATGGGGTAAAGATGGGGTGTAGCTAAGATCGGGTGCAAACATAGGGATAAAATTAGGAGAAGAAGTCTTTTTATAGGGAAAAATATGCTCATAAAATCGGACATCCCTGTTAACAAATTTTTTTTTTTGTGAATCTAAGTCTAACAATTTATAACCCTTTTGTCCTGTAGGATAACCCAAAAAAACACGATACTTAGCTCGAGGAGCAAATTTAGAAACAGGTTTGACAACAGTAGCATAACATAAGCACCCAAAAACACGAAGATGGTTATAAGATGGTGGACGACTATACAAGCGCTCGAAAGGTGAAATGTGAGAAAGCAATTGATTAGGCAATCGACTGATTAAATAAACAGCTGTGGACACACATTCACCCCAAAAACGAATAGGCATATTAGACTGAAAAAGAAGAGCACGAGCAACTTGTAATATATGACGATGTTTCCGCTCGACAACTTCATTTTGTTGTGGAGTGGAAACGCAAGAACTTTGAAATTCAACACCTTTAGTTGTAAAAAATGAATGGAGAGAAAAAAAACTCACTACCATTGTCACTGCGAAAGAATTTAATTTGTGACTTAAATTGGTTGTGAACAAAAATAAAAAATGATTTAAGGAATGTAGAAGCATTGGATTTATGAGACATAAGAAATAACCATGTGCAACGAGTAAAGTCATCCACAATAGTTAAAAAATAACGAGCACCAGAATGTGTTGGATGTTTATGAGGACCCCAAATATCACAATGGATTAATTGAAATGGTAAAGTAGAAGAAATTAAACTTAGCGGAAATGGTAATCTAGTCTGTTTGGCCAAAGGACAAACATTAAAAAAATTGTCAAAAGGAGTATAAATAAACTTATTAGACTTTGAAATAAGACGTAGACAGGCAGGAGATGGCTGGCCAAGACGATGGTGCCAGGTAGTATCGGGATTGGAAGTATGGCAAACAGTTGGTGAGGTGTGAACTGGTGACATGTAATAGAGGCCGCCACTTTGCCTACCCCGACCAATCATCTTCCCCGTAGAGAAGTCCTGCAAAATACAAAAATCCGGGAACAAAATCACACAACAATTGGAGGATTTGGTAACTTTACTGGCGGACAAAAGATTTAATCGAAAAGAAGACACATGAAGAACATCTTTTAAAACAATGTCTTTGTTAAAGAGGAGTGTGCCAGTAGAGTTGATAGGTACGGTGGAACCAGTGGGTAACTTAGCAAAGGGTGCACGAGGCGGATGAAAATGAACAGATAAAGAAGAATCAGAAGCAATATGGTCCGTGGCACCACTATCTAAAACCCAGCAATTCGAGGAAGCGGAATTAATAGAGGGATGCTCAGACAAACCTGTGACATTCGCATAAACATCATTATTACCCTTTGATAAGTGTGACACATTTGCCATGGCAGTGGTCAATTGTTGATACTGCTCGGTGGAAAGTCCTGAGAGAGATTGAGTAGAACCGTCGGTAGATGTGGCATGTGTAACACTAGGATTGGATCGAGGACCATGCTACTGGTTTTGCTGTCCGGGATAGTTGCCTTTTGGTTTAAAATTGGGATTATGACGTGGGTGCCCTGGTGGAAACCCATGCAATTTATAACAGGTTTCAATAGCATGTGTGTCCTTTTTGCAATATCTGCAAAATAATCCTTCATTATTGGAATTGAAAGGAAAAGAAGATGGGTTACCAGAGAACTTGTTCGAATTTGAGCCTTTAGGAAATCGCACAGCCGCTGCAACTGAGAATTTTTCAGTGAGAGAATTGTTTCCAATTTCTTGCTGTTTTTCATCCTGGGTCACCAAGTTGTAGGCTTCCAGAATGTCCGGTACCGGTTTTAGAAGTAATATTTGACCACGAATGGGATTATAAGTATCGTTGAGTCCCATGAGAAACTGCATAAGATGATCCTCATTATGATGTACAGTCCTCTTACTTCCTCCACAGCATTGACAACAAGCGCACGTGGATAAAGGGCGATAGGAATCCAACTCATCCCAAAAACCGCGCAACTTTGTGTAGTAACTTGCAATTGACATGGTTCCCTGAACATGCGAATCAATGGAACGTTTGATTTGGAATATTCGAGGTAGACTACCTTGAGCGAAACGGGCTTGAAAATCTTTCCAAATGTGTTGGGTAGTGGGAGTAAAGAGCACACTTGGAACGAGATCTGATGAAACTGAGTGAGAGAACCATGAAATTAACATATGTGTAGACACCCCGATTTTGAACCCAAGATATGCTCGAGCATTCCCAATGATGAAACGGACCAATCTTGATTACCCAAAACTTGTGAAAATGGCTTGAACTTGGTTAAAATCAACCAAACATCACCAAATAATCCAAACCAACCTAAGCATTGTTGAACCAAACCAAACCATCAAATTGCCATCAAGAACCTTGAGCGCTCAAGCTTGAGACCTTGAGCGCTCAATCTCTTGAGGAGTACATTGAGCGCTCAATCCTACGGGTTTGAGCGCTCAACTCTGGTCCAGTCAGAATCTGCAGAGTATCTCATCATGAGATTTTTTGCATGGGAGCGTCTGGGGTGATCTTATACGATCCTAATACGTATAATACACCCTACATTGTTCTAATCTACCCCTAAAACTACCCCTAACCCACTTCCAAAACAAACCCACTTCCTCTCTCTCCTCTCATTTTCCCTCCACTCACTGCCTACTTAAACCACTCACCACCCCTGGTTTTAGAGGTTACCAACTCTCACACCCCATCTGAAAAACTCCACCAGAAATCGTGTTCTACTCTCTCTCTCTAGAATTCCATTCAATCACCAATCTAAACCTCTTGCAAAAACCATCTGTCAAACCCCAAATCCAACCTTTGATTATCAATTAACCCACACACTACATTATACACCCAGAATACCCAAGAAAACACTCAACTTTGTCCAGTCCCAAACCCACAATCAAGTTCAAGCCTTCAAACAAGCAAAAAGGTAGTTAACATGTGAAAATCTCATCTTTTTGGCCCTTCTGAGGGAGACTAATAGGTTCAAGCAAGTTCTTTATACTTGCATTGGGCTTACAATGTCACAAAACTCATAATCAAAGCATTCTGAAATCTGCAGTTCTGTAGGGGTTGAGCGCTCAAGCCTTAGGCCTTGAGCGCTCAAACCCAGTTCTGGGTCAGTCACTGTTTTGTTGATTTTTATACTCTTTTCTGGTTTTCATTGTATTGTAATGGTTAAATATGTTCATTCCACTTCTAAACCACATGCATGAGTGTAGGTTAATCATTTTTATGGCGATCAAATGTTAAAACTCTTGAAAATCTTGTATCTGAACACAAAGCAGTGACTGAGCAGTTTCATAAATCTTCATTCTACATGTTAATGGTCCTTTGAACCATTCAGAATCTGTTTTTCAAGTCAAAAACCAAAAGCCCATATAATAGCTTGAGCGCTCAAGGTCATATGTTTGAGCGCTCAAACTGTTCTTAGGCTCTTTTGTTGGTTACTGTTGATTTAACCCTTTTTTTTTTGTGTGTGTGAGTAATTTTTGTTAGGCATATGATCTGGATGCATCTTTTATTTCCATTCCCAAGCAATCTCTTCATTAATTTATGGTGATCCTTTAATTTTTTTTTATTCTTTATGAGATCAAGTCATCGGTTTCCACTTAAAACGTCATGAAAAATGTTTTATTAGTGCTTGATCTTGTAAAGAATGAAAGAATAGGTTGTAAAAAGGATTAATTTCATGGGGACCAGAAACGGGTTAAAGCGCTCAAGTCATGAGCCTTGAGCGCTCAAACTGGTTTGGAGAGCTTGAGCGCTCAATCCCTTACCCTTGAGCGCTCAATGCCTATTCTGGAATCCAGATTATAAGTCAGATTAAGTCTCATGATCATGATTCCTGGAGCTGTTGTGTAGTTTCTGTTATGGTTATTTTCTGTGAATATTCGTTGCAATTTTTCTTTATTGTTATTGTCATTTTCATATAAATCATCAAGCACAAGCATTCACAATTAGTTTTGCAATTTTATGTTCACTTGCTATTTATGTAATTTCCATTCCAGATCCCCTATTTTTGTGATTAGAATCGAATTTCAAACATTTTCAAAATCCCATAAAATATTGAGTAGAGACCGGTTCACGGACCGGGCGAGAGGGGTGCCGTAAAACCCTTCCCCTTTCGTAACCAAACCCCCGAATCCGAGAAATCTTTGGTTCCATCGTGATCAGTGAAGTCTCTTTTCAAATGGGCAAACGAGTCATATTTTTTTTATCGGTTTCTCGGATTCGGACCCCAAATCCGGGTGGCGACTCTAACAATCTTCAATCTTTTCGAAACACGAAACCACGCCGCACCGATCTCCGTGGGCCGTCCACAATATGGTTGGCTCTTTCCCATAAGTCGAACTCATCTGGATTTTCAGACTTGGAAGGCTTTTGGAATTTCCCAGTAACAAACCCTAGTTTGTTCTTAACGGAAAGAGCAATTTCAACAGATCTGCTCCATGTGGCCCAATTTTCGCCATCCAATAATTTTGAGCAAAGTTCGGTGGCGGTATTATCAAAGTGGTGGAAATAAGAGTTTTTTTTCGAAACATCCCTTAAACTATCACTTATTTCTCTACTTTGTACTTGAACTTTCAAAATCCTTTATGTAGTCCCTAAACTACTTTACTTGAAGTGCATATGGTCCTTTTTTTAACACTATTAGTTCTATGGATGGAAAAATGATCTGTGTGCGCTTCACAGGGGATTGTTGTCCCAAAACCAAGGGTAAAAACGTCATTTCCTTTACTCACACCAATTGATGCCAATACACACACTCTCTGTCTCTCTCCCTCTCTAGAGCACCTGGGCTTAGAAAAAAACAGAGCAATAACAATAGACCCCTCTCTCTCATCACAATCACAGAATAGCTGGACATGCTCTTGTGGGTTAATATTTTAAATGAATAAACACCACACTAGATAGCAAACAGACAGAGACTATGTTTTTCGCAAGGCAATGCAACCGTACATTCTCAATTCTTAAATATCCAAGTTCCATCATGCAAACCTAGATTTCCGAAATTGGGTTTTGGAGAAGAGGTGATAATTATTAAGGTAACCAAATCTTTAATCTCTAGTGTATTGGATGTAGCTTTTGAATTTCTTTTAAGAGGTTATGCATTGGGCATGGATCTGTTAGTTTAATTTGCGGATCAAGAGAGGGTAACCCAAACAAGTTTTGGATTGGGTCGTCAATTTGAATTGCGTCTTGTGTTGGTTTTGTTAAGGGGTTTTGTTTATGTAGTTGTTCATTTTTATGGGTTTGAATTCACAGTAGAAATTAGATACCGAGGGAGAAAATCATTTTTATAGGGTTTGTTTTTATTGCTCTGTTTTTTTTCTAAGCAGAGGTGCTCTGGTTTGTATGGAGGAGAGAGAGAGAGAGAGAGAGAGAGAGAGACGGGGTGTGTTTATTGGTGTCAATTGGTGTGAGTAAAGGAGATGACATTTTTACCCTTGGGTTTAGGACAATAATCCTCTATAACGTGTACACACAACATTTTCCGTCCATAGAGCTAACGGTGTTAAAAAAAAGGACCACATGCACTTCAAGTAAAGTAGTTCAGGGACTACATAAAGGATTTTGAAAGTTCAGGTACGAAGTAGAAAAATGGGTAATAGTTTAAGGGATGTTTTGAAAAAAAACTCGTGGAAATAATAACGGCTTGACGAGTCAAGCCCTTCTTTGAGTTTGGAATTAGAAGAAGCACTGTCTTCTCCCATGGTAGATTGATAGAGAAGATGGAAGGCTTTAGAAAAATCAGAACTTGTATCCAGTTTTGATTCAGAGAAAAAGAAGGAAAAGATTGCTAGGTATAGAACCCCAGCTCTAATACCATGTAAAATTTAGGAGAAAGAAATATGGAGAGAATAATACTTTCTTGTGTATTGATTTACAAAGATACTGTGGACGCCCCTCCGACGATTGATTCAGAGTCGCCACCTGGGTTTTAGCGGATTGTCCCCGAGGAATCGAACTCGATTGACTCGTGCCTCATTCAATGGATAAGGATTAATGGCCCGTCATCACCATACTATCTTAGGTTCGGGAGCTCAGTTACGAGAGAGGAAGGCTTTTACGGCACCCCCTCGCCCGGTTAGAAGACCGGTCTCTACTTGACTTTTGTGGGAGGGAAAAATACAAAATGCCCCCCATACTTTACACTCAATTACGTATCGCATCCCAAACTTCAACTTTTTTCAATTTACCTCCCAAACTTAAACTCCGTTATTCAAAATGACTCCTTCCGTCCCAATCCGTTACCTCACTAACGGAAAATGATGAGATGGCAGTTAACAGAGAGTAAAAACCGTTAGTGGGGGCACAAATGCCCCAAAACGACGTAGTTTTAGGGTGGTCCAAAGAAAAAAAAAACACCTAATCTCTCTCTCTCTCTCTCTCCCAACCACATCTAAAAAAAAATTATTTTTTCAAAATTGTTTTCAAAACAATAAATACATCTGAAAAATTATTTCGGGAATAATATATTTCAAAAAAACTTTATTTGAAAAATTATTTTGGAAATAGTATTTTTTTAAGAATCTTTATTTTTTTTATTAAAAAGAATTGTTTTCAAGAATTATTTTCCAAAAATGTTTTTTTAAAAAAAAAAAAAACTGATTGTGATTGTTCTAAAAAGTATTTTCAAGTAAACATTTTTCAAACTAGTTTTTGTTTCTCCCAAAGTGTTTTCAAAAAATATTTTTTAAAAAAGTGGTTATTTTTTTCAAATAGTGCAGGACTACCAATCTCAGGACAAATAGTCCACGACTCCCGTCCTGGGATTATAATACATTTATGGGATAATTTTTTATTTATTTATCAAAAACAGTCAAAAATATTTTTTTAAAGAACCACTTTTGAAAAAAAATATTTTTTGAAATCAATTTTGGAGAAACAAAAACTATTTTCAAAAACATTTAATTGAAAATACATTTTAGAACAATCACAATCAGTTTTTTTTTTTAAATTCGGAAAAAAAATCTTGAAAATTTTTTTTAATAAAAATAAAGATTCTTAAACGTACTATTTCCAAAATAATTTTTTTAAATAAAGTTTTTTTGAAAAATATTGTTTCCGAAATCATTTTTTAGATGTATTTATTTTTTTGCAAACAATTTTAAAAAATTAATTTTTTTAGATAAATAATTATTTCTAAAAAAAATTTGAGATGTTTTTTTGAAAAAAAATTTTTAGATAAAAAATTGGGTCTGTGATTTTGACCTAATCTGATTTGGGTTTAGAGAGGAAGATGTGGTTGGTGGATCCGGGGGCCTTGTAGTGAGTGAGCTCACTACATGCGTGTAGTGAGCTCTCTCGGCCGTCCGGTCCGAGATCAACGGTCCGGATTGTCTTATACTTTAAAAAACACTTTTACATTTACTTTAACTCCAATTTATCCGGACCGTTAATCTCAGACAGGACGGCCGAGAGAGCTCTCTACAGGGCCCCCAATTCTGTGGTTGAGAGAGAGAGAGAGAGAGAGAGAGAGAGAGAGACACTAGTTTTAGGTTTTTTTTTTGAGTTTTTTTGTTCCCCTTGGGCCGCCCCAAAACTACGTCGTTTTGGGGCATTTGTGCTTCCCTAACGGTTTTTACTCTCTGTTAACCGCCACCTCATCATTTTCCGTTAGTGAGGTAACGGATTAGGACGGAAGGAGTCATTTTGAATAACGGAGTTTAAGTTTGGGAGGTAAATTGAAAAAAGTTGAAGTTTGGGATGCGATACGCATTTTATATTTTTCCCTTTGTGGGATCATGGGAAATGTTTGTAATTCAACTTTGAACAAGTATGGGGAATGGAGGATGGGAACCACATAATGATGATAAACACAACAATAGATTATGGTGTATGCATGTGCATCGTGTACTACATGAGTGATGATGATATTTAAGTTTAAGCTAGCTAGGACAACAAACAACAGAGAATAGAGTTAGTACATGGTTAACAGTAACAAAATGACTAGAAGTGACACAACCAACAAATAGAAAGCAAAAACCAATCTTATCCCCTGACAGGAGTTTGAGTGCTCAAGGTACGGACTATAAGACACGGAAGAGATTGGGATGGAAATAAAGAATGACATTCCTTTTTTTTTTTTTCTTTTATACAATGTGAAAAAAGTGCAATAATAAAAAATCACATTGAACAATCAAATTTTTGTCAAATTTCTCTAATCCAAGACTATCAACATACTGGCAATACCATTGATAAAAAGGAAAAAAAAAAAAAAAAAAGAAACTCTCGTATACAAAAACTAAATAACAACTATGTACAATTATTCCAAAAATGTGCATCGGAAACGTTTATAATTTTCTTTATTTTCTTAACATTCTTGATGGTCCAATAGACTATTTTAGTAACACACAATAAGGTCATAGTCCTTTCAATATGTATGTTTATATGTGACCTAACTACTTCAAAAAGGTCTGGTAAGATACTAATGATCTTAATTATTACTCCCTCCATTCCTAAATAATGGTCCACTACGAAATTTAGTGCGAAAAAATTTGAAAAATGATACGTGGAAATACTTTATTTTTTGATTTGAAAAATGGCAAGAGAGAGAAAGTGGGGCTCTTATTTAGGAATGGAGGGAGTAGTTTCTTAATTTTTCTTTCTTTTTAATTTAGAAGATACGCCATATCAAGATCTTAAAATACAAAATGAAATTAATAAAATTAGAACAAAAAAAAAAAAAGAAGAAGGAATTTCGGCCTGAAAAGGAAGGGGGGGGGGGGTGCAATTGGGGGAGATGGTTTGGTGGGGCCTGGGGTGGGCATTGTCGGGGGGGGGGGCAAAACACCTCTCAAAAAAAATTGGAAACCAAGAGAGAATATTGTTCACCTCTCGAAATCATCGAAAATGACAGTATCAGGGATGATCTCGCTGTAGCTTGACACAGAGTCTAATTCAGTGTTTGAACCTGAAAGACCAATAACACAATGAATAAAATCAATTCCATGGTAAGCAAATACAATTTTATATTTACACAAATAATTATGAATAAATAGAGATAGAGAGAGGGGAGGAAGGGGACCGGTGTCAAGAGAAGATGAGAAGCCAGTGGAAGCTCGGATTTGAGGAAACGATCGGTGAGAATTGAAGTTGAAATTATTTGGTTTTGTGGAGCAAGTAATGAACCTCAACGACCTTGCAATCTGCCCGATCCAAAAACCACAAATTGAGCGATCAACACATTGCAGATACGTGCATACGGGTATCTATATATACACACAAACACACACAGAGAGAGAGAGAGAGAGAGAGAGAGAGAGAGAGAGAGAGAGAGAGAGAGACTTACTTGCAGACGGGAGGAGGACGATAGAGCAAAGGAAGGCGGAGAATGCAGCGAGGTTGACATTTGGAGCGAGAGAGAGAGAGAGAGAGAGAGAGAGAGTGAGGGGTTGATGAGGAGTTAGAGGTGTCAAACGTGCGTGCCGTGCCATTCAACTTCCGTGCCAACCGTGCTTCGTGTCGTGTCGTACCTATTTACTTCATCGTGTCATGGCGTGCCGTGCCAACCGTGCTACGTGCCATGCCCATTTACTTCATCGTGCCATGGCGTGCCACGCCTTGGCGTGCTACGTGCCGTGTCGTGCCGTGCTCGATTAGTTAATCGTGTTGTGTCGTACCGTGCCGTTGACTTACTCGTGTTGTGCCGTGCCGTTCCTTTTTTTTTATCGTGTCGTGTCGTGCCTTTTTGTCGTGGCGTGCCGTGCCTTTTTGTCGTGGCGTGCCTTTTTGTCGTGTCGTGCTGTGCCGTGCCTTAGTCGTGCCGTGCGTTTTTTTAGTCGTGTCGTGCCGATGCCGTGCCATGTTATCGTGTTACTAGGGATTGCCCGTGCCTAAAGGCACCGCTTGACATAATTTGACCTCAACTTAATAAATTGTCGTTTTGATATTTACTACTACTAGTTGATAACCGACGTGCTTCGCACGTCACTTGTTGCCCATTGTTGATAGGGAAATGTCTTCCGCCTTTTTTTTTTTTTTTTTTTCTTGAGAGAAGTTGGGATATTTGAGCTCGAGCTCGGCTTGCACATTTCTACCCAAGCTCGAGCTTGGCTTGCTAGGCTCGACTAGGTTCAAAGATTACTGTTAACCCCTCCACGACGTGCTAGCTGGGTTTATATATATATATATATACAATCCGGACCAGGTCAGGACGCCCTGATATAGCATATATTCGAACTTTTCGTTTCAGCCGTTGGATCTCATCCAACGGCTCTGATAAAAGAGGAGAGTTCACGGGTCAAAAAGGTACCGGGTCCGGGAAATTTTACCTCGCGGGTCATAGGAGCCATTCCGGATCTCCTCCTTTCATTTCACGCTACTTTCAAACGAAGAGAGAGAGAGAGAGAGAGAGAGAGAGAGAGAGGCGATTCGCGAACAAGGAGTAAGACGAAATCGATGGAAGGGAAGAACAAATCGAAGGAGGAGAAGACGAAATCGACATCCCCAAGGTCTCTCTCTCTCTCTCTCTCATTTTTTGTTCGAATCAGTTACGATTTTTGTGCAAAACCCTAGTTTTTTGTGCGATTTTTTTGCCATTTTTGTGAGATTTGGAACTCTCTCTTGAAACTAGGGTTTTGTTTGTGTGTTGATTTTGTGGAAGAAAGACGAAACTCTCTCTCTCTCTCTCTCTCTCTCTCTCTCTCTCTGTTTCGATTTGGATGGGTTAGGGTTCAGTTTGAAATTAAAAATTAGGGGTTCTTTCCCCAAACAATTTGGGTTCTTAATCAAGGGTTCAGTTTACACTCCTCAAGTTATTTGTTTTTCTGGTTCGAACAGATCTAGGATTTCAAACTCGAACTGTACTAGGGTTTCGAAAAGCTTTTTCTGGTTCGGAATGGAACAAAGCTCCATGTTTTGTTTTGAAATCTCGTTCTGTATGGTATATAGTATATTTTTATACTCAATCTACAGTTTAGTTTTTTCAGATTTGTATTTTATCCGATTTAGCTTGGTATATTGTATTTTGTATACTCATGGGCTAGTGATATTAGCAGGTGCAGGGTATCTTTAAGGTCGGAAGTGCATAGCATATCCAATGGTGAAACCTGCACTTGTTGCTGCAAGTGCTCTTTGGGTGGAACCTGTCACCAATTCGGTTGTAGAATTATGTCTTGTTAAGTCAGTTTGTTCTCTGTCCAAGCCGTTTGTATAGGTGTTCTTTTTAGAGCTTGTTTTGCCTTGATATTTGCACAGCTTAAAAGTTAAAGGGCTATATGAAAATAGAGCTCTCTGAAAAGGAATAACATTATTGACAGGATTGGAAATCTGCAGTCTCCTCACTGTTTTTCTTATGCATCATTTAAAATTTGCATTATCTGCATGAATATGATAATGGCATAATCTCTTATTTGATTCCGTAAAAAGGTTTCAAATTTCAATTTTTTTTTCAAATTTATTGACTGCAGAATTGGTTGAAATAATGTTTTGAGAATGTATATATGTGCTGATGGTATTTTTGTAATCAGTTTCCTCATTAGAATTGTTTCTATGATGGTATTTTCTGTAATCAGTTTCCTCTTTTTGGTAATCAGTTTCCTCATTAGAATTGTCCATAGTGTCTTACAAACGTTGCTACAAGAACACCAATACGTCCTACGTTGCTACGAGAACACCAAGACGTCCTACGAGAACCAAAATAACTTGTATTAGAAGTAGGACTAAACCCAAAATGCTAGGCCATTCAAACCAAAATATTGGCATCCAAGCCAAAACACCACTATATACTTGAAGGCAGAAACAATGCAGGCCATGGAAACGAAACATTTGCATTTCTCTCTTCTGCGTCGGCTATCGGCTTGTGGGTCTTCGGGTCAATCTCCTGTTTCATTAGTTTCTTCTTAAAAAATGAGTACCAAAAGTTCTTTATCTCATGTTCTTCCTGGAAATTGTGCTGCAATTTGAGCCCACCTGCAATTTTAGTTCCAAAAGTTGTTTCAACTTTCAACTTAGTACAAGAAACAAAGCAAATTGAACAGATTGAGAAAATAAAATGAACAACTGTTCCAAAAATCCCCATATTATAACCCTTGATCCAATAATCAAACAATGCCATTCATACTAAGATCAGCACCAATTTATCAGCGAATCCCTCTTTCACATACTAATAAATATTGGGGACCCCTAAACCATGATCAAGCCAAATACACAAACATAATCCCACCCCTCGTTATAGTTCCCAAACAATATCACATAAGTTCATGTTCATACTCCTTGTCTCTCATTCTCTTTTTAGCCGAAAATCAAGTGGACGCATGATATGAAACAAACAACTTGAGGAGTGTAAACTGAACCCTTGATTAAGAACCCAAATTGTTTGGGGAAAAAACCCCTAATTTTTAATTTCAAACTGAACCCTAACCCATCCAAATCGAAACAGAGAGAGAGAGAGAGAGAGAGAGAGAGAGAGAGAGAGAGTTTCGTCTTTCTTCCACAAAATCAACACACAAACAGAACCCTAGTTTCAAGAGAGAGTTCCAAATCGCACAAAAAATGGCAAAAAAATCGCACAAAAAACTAGGGGTTTGCACAAAAATCGTAACTGATTCGAACAAAAAATGAGAGAGACAGAGAGAGAGAGAGAGACCTTGGGGATGTCGATTTCGTCTTCTCCTCCTTCGATTTGTTCTTCCCTTCCATCGATTTCGTCTTACTCCTTGTTCGTGAATCGCCTCTCTCTCTCTCTCTCTCTCTCTCTCTCTCTTCGTTTGAAAGTAGTGTGAAATGAAAGGAGGAGATCCGGAATGGCTCCTATGACCCGCGAGGTAAAATTACCCGGACCCGGTACCTTTTTGACTCGCGAACTCTCCTCTTTTATTAGAGCCGTTGGATGAGATCCAACGGCTGAAACAAAAAGTTCGGATATATGCTATATCAGGGCGTCCTGACCTGATCCGGATTGTATATATATATATATATCAGGTGCAATGGTTATGCGTTTTAGTGGTTGTCTGATGTGGGACTAAAAGAAACAAACATGGCAACGGCGTCGTTCGACCTTTCAAGAGGCAAGCCTTCCTCTCTATAAGACCATGCGGTGAACCCTTACTCCAAACCATTAACGGCCCGTTTGGATGCCGTATTAGATTGAGAGGGATTAAATAGTCAGGGGGGATAAAACAGTATGGGTGATTAAATAAGAAGGGTGGGCCTACATTGATGTGATAGTTAAGAAGGGGGGATTAAATAGTTCATGGTTTGGATGAGGGATTAAAAAGGAGGGATAAAGAGGGTAGATGATGTAAAAATCAGTCAAATGACTATTTTACCCTTGTGAATGCCCATATTAGATTATTGCATTTAAATAATTGTGTAAGTATGAAAATTAATTATTTTGCTATATTTCTCACCAATCAAGTTATAATACTTCATTTTAATATGTTTTTATATATTAGGAATATTTAATATTAAAATTATATATATTTTCTAATAAACGAAAAATAGTTTTATTAGCTACTACTTCATTATGAATTAGGTGCTTTAATTTTTTTAAAAATACCTAATAGATGTTTATATTTTTTCAAGTACATATTTTTTAAAGAAGATAAAAATGTAATGAAAAACTAGTTTTATCATACGGGGTGATAGTTGAGGGCTTGAGTGAATTACAATTTAATATAGGGTGGTGAAGTGTAATATTTACACTTAAAAACCCACTTGGGAGAAAAGACGCCAGTTTTTCTTTTTCTTTCTTTCTTCTTCTTCTTCCTATTCCAGAACCCACCGAACCAGACGACCGACGAAAATTCAACGAAATCAATGGCGGAAATCCGACGAAATCAATGACGAAATCAATGGCGACCCAGATACGTTTTTTTTTCCTGATTGTATGTAATTTTAGAAATTTTCTAGATCTGAAATTTTTTATCTTTGTTGGTTGATCTGGGGTAACCAAGTCATTTGGCCACCCACCCCTCGCCGCTTGCACTTAGTCTCCCTCTCCCGGATTATTTAGGCGGCGGCTATTTAGTCGGGGTGGGTGTTTTGTTCCCAAACCATGGGCTAAATGACCCATCACCCCCC
This sequence comes from Vaccinium darrowii, assembly GCA_020921065.1. Taxonomy (NCBI): domain Eukaryota; kingdom Viridiplantae; phylum Streptophyta; class Magnoliopsida; order Ericales; family Ericaceae; genus Vaccinium; species Vaccinium darrowii. The sequence continues at coordinate 17,228,946 of CM037162.1, forward strand.
AATCTCCCACCTCTTACTACTGCATCCAAACGACGCCAAGTGCGAGATGAGGAGTTATCTCCTACGTCAAGACATGAATATACATGTATATCTTAATTGCATATGTACATGTCCAACATATATACATGTATACCAGTAGAAAATCTTAAAGCTTTGGCTCGGCTAGTTTATGATACGAGCTAAAATACTAGCTCGAGCTTGTTCGTTCGTTTGTGTAGCAACCCAAACTTGAACGATCTCTTACCGAAATGATCAGTTACGAGACGCTTGCGAACATCTCAGCTCCCTTAAAGCGCTAAAGGAAAGGGTAGAATATGAAAAGCTTACAAGTTTGGTGACCTCAGAATTTTCTGTTAAATTAACTTACATCAAAAAATTCAAAGTGCCCCTCAAACTTTGACCTCAATATAAAAAATACTCCCAAACTTTCATTTTTTCATCTGTACTCGTAAACTTTAATTCCGTTATCAAAAATACCCCCACCGTCTGGATCTATTACCTCACTAATGGTAAATGCTGAGTTGGAGCTTAATAGATTTCAAAAACCGTTGAAATTATGCAAAGCACTACAAGTCCGAGAGGGGGAGGGGGTGAATAGGACGACTAATTTTAAAAATAAACCGCTTCGATTTCAAACAATTTAATAATTCATCATGGCAAATCAAACAACTCAACAAGTTCAATATAGAGTAATTAAACTAAAGAGACAGAACACACGATATACGTGGAAACTACTTAGGGTCTAAACACCCTAAGCATAAAACCACGGCCTAGTCCTACTCATGCATTTCATAAATCAAAAGGTTTACAAGAATTAACAAGACTAGGAATTACCCAACAAGCCCCTTGTGACACCTAGCTCCAATTCTTGATGTAGTACCCCGTACTCCTCCTTGATTCCATGGACTCCACAAGCACACCCGTCTTGATCTCCGAGTCAACTCGGCACCGGTCCAACCGGCTCACATAGAAACAAGGCAACACAACATGATGTATGAAAAAGATTTGATTTTTATAAAAGTTTTTAAAAACTAAAATCAATCTAGAGTGGATCCATGGAGAGGAAGACTCTGGATTGAAGAAAGATGAGAAGAGCAAGCTCAAATCATCAAGAACATCAAGTTTACAAAAGAGAGAAGAGAAGGAGAAGAGATGGGACTTTCTCTCTTTAAAAAGGGCTGATTTTCTCTCAAGTGGGTTAGTGAAAATGAAAGAAAAATGGCTTTTATAGTGCCCATTTTCGTGCTCCCCAAGACAACCACTCAAAACAAGACATGTGGCCACTTAAAGAGTCTGGCAGATGCGTGTAGACGCGCGCAGACGCTCCGATAGGATTTAAACACGTGGCACAATAAGGGCTGTCCACAAACACGTGTCTGTAGACGCTTGAAAACGCTATTAAAATGATCTCAATGGTCAAGATTAAAACACGTGTTAAAGGATGCCACTAGATAAACAAGCGTCTGCAAACTCATGCAAACACAGCCAATGAAAAGCCATAAACTCACACTAAAATCATGGGATTTCAAAGAAAAATCAATGCCCAAGTTAATCCAAAACTATGCACGATAAAACAAGACATTTGAATGATCTAAATGCGTGAATGATTATTCATGGTTATACCTCAACGGATTGGCTTCAAAACACTTGACATGGCTTTGGCTTGATCATGAAGCTTGTGATCTCTTGAATGGAGCATCTAGACTCTACCCTACGTACTCTACCTCCCAAAACCGCAATAACCAAATTACATACTCCGAAAGGCTTGACATAACCCGGAAAACGGCAACAAAATTAACAACCGTTAATTGGCCCAAAACGACGTCGTTTTGGGCCTCTCTTCTTCTTTTTTTTTTCTTTCTCTTTAAGCTCTCTCCTTCCTCCCCCTTTTGACAGAAAAAAAAACACACACACACACACACACACACACACACAGAGAGAGAGAAAGAGTATGAGGAATGAGGGCCGGAGAGAAGAAAATCGAACAGGATTGGAATGGGCCAGAGAGAAGCAAATCAACTGAAGTTGGTTTGACGGACGGAGAAAAATCTCACAACTTGAAGTCTGTTCGACGGAAGTCGGTTTGACGGTGGAGGTCGATTTGGCCATGGAAGTCGCTTTAGAGGTGGGTGTGGTGGTGGTTGAATCGTTGAAATCATGGACGGTGGAAGGCGGCGGCGGTTTGGGTTCGCCAGCGACGGAACTGGACGATTTTGGGTTCACCGGAGTATGATTCTCTCTCCTTTCTCCTCTCTCCCCCCATTCTATCTCTCGTCTACCTTTTGTATTTTAGGTTTCAATCAGATTGGGTATGGATAATTCTCGATTTTTGTTGGTTTGAACGGATAATTATTTATGGCAAACCCAGACCACCAATTTGAATGGAAGATTGGTTTTGAGTATTTGTTTAAATCAGATCTTCTTCTTTTTTTTTTTACTAAGTCATCTTCCTCCTATGGATATGGTGAAGAAGAAGGGAGCAGAGGGCTCTCTCTCTCTCTCTCTCTCTCTCTCTCTCTCTCTCTCTCTCTCTCTCTCTCTCAGTGTTTTCCTATCAAAATGGGGAGGAAGGAGAGAGTTTAAAGAAGAAAAAAAAAAGGCCCAAAACAACGTCGTTTTGGGCCAATTAACAGTTTTTGGAATCTGTTAAGCTCCAACTCAGCATTTACGGTTAGTGAGGTAACAGATCTTGAAGGTGGGGGATTTTTGATAGCGGAATTAAAGTTTAGGAGTATGGATTAAAAAAAAAAAAGTTTGGGAGTATTTTTGATATTGAGGTTAAAATTTGCGGGGTATTTTGAATTTTTCCCTCAAGTAAAAGAGTAAAAGAGTAAGGTCAGTGTAATTTTTTGAAACTGGAAAACCTATGGATAAAGACCCATAGTTACAGAAAATACACAGAGATGTTCGGGGACACACTTTTGGAATTGAATGAAATGTGGGATTTCGGATCAACCACTTACGAACGTCGGATCGAACTGATTTCTCACGGGGCCCCTCGCAAAATCATTCTAAGATGAATGAACGGTTTGAATCATCCACGTGGGACCCAAAAGTGGGTCCCCGAATAGCTCTGTGCATTTTGTTTCCTGGGCTTGGCTGGTCTCTCAGTATCCTCGCTCAGTTGGTCAAGTGGCATATGATTGTCAAGTGTGTATGGCGCCAACCTTGTTTGGGTCGTACACTCTTATTGTGATGCCGTCGCTCGTCCCTTTCATCTCTTGTTTCTTTACATTAGATTAATAAAAAATTTTGCTGTTCAAAAAAATAATTCTGTGCATTTTCTGTGCTTGGTCCTTCTATGTACTGAGCATCCTCCTTTCGGAACGGACAGTGCTACCCGTACAGAGCATTTTGCACAGAAAATGTACCGAGCTCCTTTGGGGACCCACTTTTGGGTCCCACATGAGTGATCCTAACCGTTCATTATTCTTAAAACATTTTTCAGAGGAGCCCCACCAAATTTCAGCTCAATCAGACGGTTGGAAGTGCTCCAACCAAAGTCCCACCGTTCCAACCAAAAAAAAATTTCGTTGGAACGGTGGGACTTTGGTTGGAGCACTTCCAATCGTCCGATTGAGCTGAAATTTGGTGGGGCCCCTCGGAAAAATGTTTTAAGAACAACGAACGATTCGGATCACTCATGTGAGACCCAAAAGTGAGTCCCTAAAGGAGCTCGGTACATTTTCTGTTCCACTCCTTCTGTACCCGTATCTTTACCCTTTCGGAACTGAGGGAAATTACTGTAAACGTTGTCAAAAGGGGAAGTGTTGTTTACTCCGAAAAAACGAAAAGGATACAGTATTTAGGAAATCTTTTTTTGAATTAGTTTTTGAAAGCGTGGGCCTACCAACTCGGGAGGAAAAAAAGACCGTGGGCCCCATGAAGACCGGTTTACTGTTCAATCAGAGAAAGGTCTAAATTTTTGTGACGAACCCTCCCAAAGGGCCCCACACTCATCCTAATCCCCAACTCTCACAGCCAATCACGTTCTGCCAACTAATTATCCATCAGGACCATCCCTCAGGACCAGAGGAGTGCTACGTGCACAGCAAGCTGTGCACAGCAGCCCTTTTCTCCAGCCTCGGGTCGTAGAAAGATGATCGGAGCCGCTCATTTTGTTCAAAATATGTCGTTTAAGGTCTCTGTAAAAAATGAGCTTCGTTCGATATCGTTAGAGGCGTTAACAAAACACCAAAAATCACTTCAAAATTTAGCCGAGCGGCTCCGATCATCTTTCTACGACCCGAGGCTGGAGAAAAGGGCTGCTGTGCACAACTGCTGTGCACAGCTGCTGTGTGTGTATCTTTTCCGTCAGGAGTGCTACGTGCTACGTGCACAGCAAGCTGTGCACAGCAGTTGTGCACAGCAGCCCTTTTCTCCGGCCTCGGGTCGTAGAAAGATGATCGGAGCCGCTCATTTTGTTCAAAATATGTCGTTTAAGGTCTCTGTAAAAAATGAGCTTCGTTCGATATCGTTAGAGGCGTTAACAAAACACCAAAAATCACTTCAAAATTTAGCAGCGGCTCCGATCATCTTTCTACGACCCGAGGCCGGAGAAAAGGGCTGCTGTGCACAGCTGCTGTGTGTGTATCTTTTCCGTCAGGACCATCCCATCAGGACCATCCCTTCTCTCGCACTAAACCGAACAACTAATTCAAAAAAAGATTTCAAAAACCGGCTGTGAAGGTTATCCGAACAAAGCCTAGAGGCGTTGAAAAAAAAGGGACTAGGAAGCAAGGTTCTAGTATCGTTTTTGTTACTGACTGAATCTGCAAGAAAGGCCCTTCTCACGCCGAATCGCGACCCGCGCAAGTGACGCAACAATGTCTCTCTTTGATTTTCTGTGATCTGAAACACTTTCTCTCTTGCTTTAACGTTCAGTGGTCACCGAGAAAATCGAGATCCTCGGCGGGATCTCCCCTCCATTCTCTCTCTTTTCATTTTCCCTTTTTGTTTCCTTCTACCAGTAATCAACGCCGGTAACCGAAATCCACTGGAAGAGGCCGGTACAGACGGAATCGAGGGGTACTAGTCGGAAAGTTGACCTGTACGGAATCAGTGGTCGACGATACCGTTTTTTCACCAAAACGGCATGTACCGGCCGGTACCGGTACGGGATCTACAACCTTGCTCTGAAGCGTGGCGAACTCCCAGTGTCCCAGACTGATCTCCCAGTGTCCCAGACTTTGCGTTTTGACAACTGCACACCACTCGCGGTGGTAAAGAACTGATTCGGCTATCCTGCTCTCTCCAGGTAAACCTTTGCTTGCACCCATTTTCCAATTACACGTCTGATCTGATACCTTCTTTTCTGTACATGCATTTTTGCAATTTAATTTCATGAGAGTTCCTCACACTTGAATGTATAGTTTCTTAGACCTGTTCGATTGATTTCTTCTTAACGACTGTATAACATGCGCAGTGTCCCCTTATTCTTCTCTTGGTTGAAAAAACCTTTTGGTAGATGATTGGAACGCGGTAGTTGAACTTCCTTTTGATGTACCCGTTCTTTCCATGCTTTAGTGTTAACGGTTTTGTGATGAATATGTGACTGAATCGCCAATGTGATAGCCGTTGTGATTTTATTATAGATAAATTCTTTGTGGGACTCAGTGGCATAGCCATGATTTTGGCTTGAGAGATTTAACAGTAAACTAGAGGCAATTGAGCATTTCATCAAACACCTGATGGGCGTAGCACAGCACGACATGAATCAACGTGAAATATGTCCTCCAAAAGCATAAGCAATGCTATCTCAGAAACCAAACCAAAAAAGGAAATATAGTAGGTTTTGTGGGTAAGACTTAGTCCAGTAGAGGCGAGTATGATAGATCTTTATTAGGCATAGAAAGTGACTACTTGCCGCAGTTAACATTGAAGGAATTTCTCTGCTTCTTGTGGGACTTACCGTGGATGTGAAATCATTGTGTTATCATGTTGTCAGACCTTGGCAACATGTTTGACATAACTCATCTTGACTGATTGACGCGGGAATGACGAAGTGAGTCCATGGACTTAGTGGCTAATGCACAAGTTGCTGTACACATGTTTTGGTTGACGATTCAATGTTCTTTTCGTGGGTGGAGAATCTTATGATCCATTGATTAGAAGCTGAAACTCAAGTCATTACTAGTTCCCTTGGTTTAGCTCTTGTGAAACGGTGAGCATTTCCCTTGTCCAATTCGGTTAAGTTAAAATTCTGTTGGTTGTTGGCAATCCACTGGTTTTTCTTGAAAGACAAAACATGTAGTTGTGGAGCTTCTTTTGGGAGGGCTACTATTTCTGTTTACATGTTCAAGCATTATTTGTAGGTTAACACTATGCTCACCTTGGTTCTGGGATTCTGCGCAGAAGTGAATGATGTTGTTCTTGATTTCATTTTCTAGGGATTACTTAAATGGGTTTTTGAAGCTCAAGTAGAGGTGAAAATGGGGTGCTTTGACTTTGTTGGTTCTTCGGAATGTAAAGGGAGAACCATATCATGAGACTACTGGTTGGTTTGAAACTTAAGGATATGCATATCAGTAGATCTGAACTTAAGTAGCACTTCAATCGTTGACATTTATGGGAGAAAAAAAGCTACAAATTTACAGCTCCTTTTTATGGAAATTACTTCATGGCTTAGATAGTAAGTATATCTCAAAAACAGAACGAACTAGTTTTGCTGGGCAAACTAATTTCTACGGTGTAACCTGACTACCTGGTATGTTTTAGTTGGGATTGACAACTGAAGCCTAGTTTTACCTGTCCTTAATTCATATGGACCTCGTGTGATAACTGCTAAGAAACTGGGCCTTCATTTTTACTTGCTTAGTTGCTTACTATTCCATAATTATGATTCCCGAACGGATATAAGCTTCAGAGCTTCCAATACTTATAGTCTCTGGTTTGTTTGTTTCGCAAATCTTTGTTGCTGGACCTGTTGGGGGAATTCACCAAGTTTTCCACTGCCAGGCTGGATTATATTCCATTGCGCTGAGTATATATCGAATAATCGCAATAGAGTAACTCGCCACACGTGGAAAAGTTTAAAAATCCATCAGTTATTGATTGGATTAGATGAGAGGATTATTGATTGGATTTATTCCTTTGTCAGTTTAAAGATTGCATAGTTTCCCTGGTGGATCAAATATAGTTCCCTTCCCCCAGGACATTTCTAACAATCCCAATAGTGGAATTAACCAAGTGTGGGAAAGCTTGAAATTCTGCTAAATGAGAGAATTATTTGTGGGATTTGTACCTTTCCAGTTTAAGTTGAATGTTCTATGCCAAATCCATATTGAGAAATTTAATCATTGCATTTTTCTGTGATTAATTCAACCTTGATCCAGAAGTTTAGTATTCCAAAAGGCAAAACAAAGCAATTTTATGGAAATATTGATTCATAACAGACCACCCCCCCCACCCCCACCCCACACACACACACACACACACACACACTCACACACACTTTCAAATTCAATTCAGTCTAAAAGTGAACTTTTTTGTTAAAGCTTAAATCATCTCTTCAATGCAATGTTCATGCACATACATACTTGAGCCTTGATGTTGAAACGAAGTAATAATGTATGAACTTGTAAAGTAAACATATTTATGCACTTTCCGTTTCTCGAACCTTTTTATTTGGTATTGATAATACGTCACTCCATTCTTCGGTTTGGTAAGTAAAATTTTATTGAAACCAGACCAAAAACAGTAGCTAAGGGAATACCCCAGAAACGTCACTCCACTGTTCTTTCCACTTAAATTGCAATTCTTGTTCTCTTGTTCTTTTATTTGTTTTTGAATCAGTTTCTTGGAGATTTCCAATTGCTGTTGCTGTTGCTTGGTTGGGAAGTTGTATTTTATTTATTTATTTATTTTTGTAGCTTTTGTGAGTATGTATATACATGGAACTTCAGCACTGCCCTTTTTGGAGGTTGTCCTTGGCGTTTCTAAATCTTCGTTGTGGACTAATGGTTTTCATGATCGTGTTTGAGAATTGGTCTTGGGCTTTCTTTGTTTAGAGAAGGGAGAAAAGATTGTAAACTGTCAATTGGTAAACTTTGAGCAAGGGTATTAGCTTTCACCTTTTATTTTTTTCAGATGAATATGATAATGTTGTTGTTTCTGAGTCACACAAAGCAACCTATCCACAAATTTGTCAGTAACGTTGCCTCTCGCAGGTCCTATTGTATGTTGGAGCCTTGTGCGTTTGACAGTAGGCAGTAGCTAATAGAGAAGTTGATATCTTGTTAGAAAGACTCCACTGGTTTTAATGCAGCCCATACAGCTTATTTTGCACTGTATACTTCAAATCATCTTCTCCATTTTCACTTTCAAATAATTGATTTCTTTGCGTTTTAAGTAACTTATTTACTTGTAGGGGGTACCACAACCATAATTTAATGAATGGTGCTGCTGCTTCTGGTGGCTTAAAGTCCGCATTCTCCTACTGTGTACAGCAAGTGCGAAATTATGACTACCATCATTACCTCTGCCTCCTCGAACTTCCCCCAAGCATGCGCAAGGCTGCATTTGCTCTGCGTGCTTTCAATGTCGAAACAGCAAGAGCTATGGATGTTGCTTCTGATCCCAAAATCGGCCTTATGCGCCTCCTGTGGTGGCGAGAAGCCATAGACAAGATTTTTTCCGACAAGTTAATTGAGCATCCAACTGCTCAGGCCCTTTCATCAATAATATCGGATCATAAAATCAACAAAAGCTGGCTGAAGCGGTCAGTTGAAGCTCGAATCAATGATGCACAAAGAGAGGTTGGCGAAATCCCAGAAACTATTGAAGAGTTGGAAAAATATGCAGAGGACACCGTATCTACTATCTTGTACATGACACTTCAAGCAGGGGGTATCAAATCGACCGCAGCAGATCATGCAGCTTCGCATATTGGAAAGGCCAGTGGCCTTCTTTTGCTGCTTAAGTCGCTGCCGTACCACGCTAGTCGCAATCGACTGTTTTCTTATATTCCCTCTAAAGTAGCAGAAAACCATGGACTTTTGGTTAACCAGGGAGGTCCACCGGAGATTTGCATGGACTCTCGTGAGGGAATGTGTGATGCCGTTTTCGAGATGTCATCTGTGGCTAATGCACATCTCCAGAAGGCTAGGGAGTTAGCTGCAACAGTGCCCAAGGAAGCTCACTCAGTGCTTTTGCCGGCTGTCCCCGCCCAGGTTCTCTTGGATTCCCTGAATCGCGCGCAGTTTGATGTGTTCGATCCGAGATTGGCAAGAGGGATTCTGGGTATTCCTCCTTTGTGGTACCAGTTGAAACTGAAATGGCATTCATGGAGGGGAAAGTACTGAAAAATTAGTTGTTTTGTTGGATCTTCCAGTTGAATGGCAAGTTTTCCTTGAATGAGTTACAATCTGAATTTTAACAATTCAAAATAAGGGGATTGTCCCTTTCTATTGAGTCAGTGTCTCAATCTGATGGCAATTCATATACGTACTGTTTTCTTTCCTTTTTCATCTATCTAATTACACTTCAATTTTAGGCGTTGTAGTGCCAGTTTTTTGATGCGTTGTGGTTCAGTGGAATTTCCTTCAAACTGAGTTGTGCTTGATTGAATGAGCTAGGTATATGGTATTGTTCTTTCCTACTTTAGGTTATGAGATTTTAGAGTTTACCCATCATTTGGTAAGTTTGTCCAAGTATAGATGGGGTTAGTAATAAGTTTTGGGTATAGTTCAAAATGAAATGATGCTCTTTAGATTGCCCAGGCGCTTGCAATGCAGAGATTAAGTATTCCAGATGTTCCCTTAGATTAATGAATGCACATGGTCAAAGAGCATTCGTTAACTCAGTAGAGGTACAGTCCTCTTCCTTTTATAGTCTGCGTGTTCATTCCTGGAACAATTTTCTTCCAAGACCTCTCCATCCGTTCCTATATTCGGTATTCTTGTCGTAACTGTGTCAACTATATTCTAATTGTTTTTCAGCAGAGTAGATTATGATATATTCCCTGTAGCTTATATGTGGTGCATTAAATATCCAGGTCCCTTTCTTTCCCATGGAGGCCAAAGTTAAAAGCAGCTGTGTACATTGGTAACCATGTGTACATTGGCAACAGACGGCCCGGATGTGCACAACACGTGTTGTGCATTACCTTGCACAGCAGTATCCCCTTATCCGCTGAGTGGTATGTTCATTTGGATAAGCATTACAGCTGCTTTACTTTGTTCTTTCCGAATTCCAAAACTTTTTCGGCATTGAGGTCCTGAAGACTAGAACATGCTTATGTTTGGCTACTGTATTATGCATCAAGATAGTGTTTGTTCTTTCAGAAGCTAAAGCATACCTCCAGTTGTTAAGTTCCGAATTAACATTATGATTTATGATTTTGACGTCGATCTCCAACTCATTTCTGGCTGGTGTAGCCCTTTTTCCGTATATGGTAACCAATGCATATTTGATAAGTTCATGGAAGTGTTCCATCTTTTGCTCAAGAACTAAAGCTCACAATTTGATACAATCCATTGTTACGAATTCTAGCGGCTCTAGGAATTTTTATAAGGGTGTTCAAGAATTATCTTGACGCTACTAGTTTAATTAAACATATACACGAATTTTCGTGTACTAATAGTCTTAATAATGCGATCAAATATTATGAAAATACATATGATATCCCTTTTGCATAATCTCAGCGAATTTTATATTTGGGACCCAGCAAAAATGGACCGACTCATAAATACATTAGACTTTTTTTTATTTATAGGAAATTGTGTGGTGAATATGCTCGCACGGATCTTTTTGGACATATCCTCGTATTTTTTTTTTAAATATATAGAATTGACTGTTGTTCATAGAGAAGCCGAATCACAATATCGAAACTAATAGATACTTTTTGCTCTCCATTTTTTAAATTTTTGTCACAAAGGGTGTATATTTTGTTTTGAAGTAATGTATTAGGTATTTAATTCCATGAAATTATAATGGTGGGAGAATCAAACAAAAATGTGTGGTTTTTAGGTCAGCAGTGGCTGTTGCTGCTCTATTTGCTTTTGTCTCAACGTATAGTACCACATGAATCAGTTATGAGGAGGATGAGGATGAAGTTATTAGTAAAAGGGTGAGTCAGTGAGTCTATTTACAACCCTTTTTGGCTCAATACAACCCTTGCAAAATAAATACCAAAACCTTCCTCGCGAAAAACCCATTTAGCCCCTCAAATTACTTCATACCACCCCACCATATACAAACCTTTTTGCTACATACCAACCCACTCCACTTTTTCGCAACCTATCTTCTTCTTCCTTTCTCCTCCATCGTATTCCTCCTCCCATAGTCGGAAAAAAATCCCTCCTCCTTCTCCAGTCGAAAACAACCCAGCCATTAACCCCCATTGTCCTCCTCTGCCCCTCATCTCTCATCTTTCTCAATGGAAAACCTTGGTGAATCAATGGAAGGATCTTCTCCCTCACTAGACTTGGAAGAAGAGCTCCGAAGAGTAATGGAGCAACTTACAACTCCAAATCCATCAATGAATGCACAAATACAGACCAAGAGTAACCCGGACATGAAGATTTTCGAGCAAAAAACGACCCAAGAGTAATCCACTGCATTTTTGATTTCTCAGTCGCTGTTCTTTTGAAACGGTACCACAGTCTCGAAAATCGCAATACATTTCGATAGTTAATACCCGAAATTTACTTATAAAACCGGGAGTTTATATCCGAACCTTTCCAATCTGGATCCAGAAAGCAGAAATTGGTGATGGTATTTAATATCCGCAATATTGGCCATAATTCAGTAGTATGTATCCGAATTATGTACTTAGTTTCGGGAGGTAATATCCAAAATGTGCCAAAACCAAAGAGCAGACATTGTTAACGGTAGTTAATATCCGATATGTTGGCCATAATTCTGTAATTTGTATCCGCGTTATGTGTTTAGTTCGGGAGTAAATATCCGAAATGTGCCAAAACCAGACGAGTAAAACAACGGCGATTTCTTCGACTGGTTTGACGGAGAGGGCGATGGCTGAGGTCAGAGAGGTTGGAGAGAGAGAGAGAGGGAGAGGGAGAGTAGATCAGTCGGAGGGGTGATCGCCGTGGCTGTCACCGATAAGTGGGTCGATCGGTGAAGAGAAGAGTCGGTTGTGGTGATGGAGGTCTGTATCGAGTTATGTGAGGAGGGAAGAGAAAGAGTAAAGGGTTTTGAGTGTTGAAATTTGGCAAAAATTAAGAATGGGCAATTTTGGAAATGTGCCGGGTTATATAAAGCAAATATATAAATTTGCCACCTCACCAGGGTTGTATTTACCAAACGGGCTGTATTGAGCCAAAAAGCGTTGTAAATAGACTCACCCGAAAATAGCTGACTTTGTTTACTAAAATCCAGACTTCATTTATCCGTGGTTGTGAAGACCTGTAAGACACTACTGATTGTGAGTATCCAAAATCCGAAGGCTATAATAGAGAGAGCCTTCCAATTTAGTGTTTGGCCATTTTTGTCCAATTTGGACGATTTTACCCATCAATTTGGTTTGCCCGCTGTTGGTATTTTCGTAGTTTCTGCTGATTTGGTTGTCCTCAAGGGTCTTTTTCCATTTGCTAATACCCCTTCCAAACTTTTCCCATATTTCCCTCTCTGTCCCTTCTCATTTTTTTACGCGAGAGAGAGAGAGAGAGAGAGAGGGAGAGAGAGAGCTTCCAGGCGATAGAGAGAGAGAAAGTGGCGATTCAAAGGCTGTTCGAAGCTCGCGATCGATCGACTGGAGCTTTGCGTACGGCGGTTCTGTAAGTGTGATCTTCTCCTTCCTTCTCTTTCTTCTTCCAGTCTGATTAGGGTTTCATTGTTTCGAACTTCCCGTTTCTCGCGTTCTCAGTTTTGGTTTCTTGGAAATCAAACTAGGGTTCCATTAGTTACAAACTAAGGATTATTAGTAGTAATACTTCCGAGATGTGGATGGTTTCACTGGTTTGGAATTTTTTGTACTCCCAGTGAGTTGAAGAGGTAATTTTCTATCGGCTTTCATGGTGACTTTCGGTCTCCGCAATATCTGAAGTTTAGAACAAACTATGCAGTCATTTTTCATGATTTGGAATACCTTTACACCAACTCTTACAATAGCGCTTTTTGTCAATGAAGACGGTGAGGATCACGCAGATTCACTGATTTCGTTGATCTTGTACAGGAAACTCCTACAGATATCCAGTCTGGGGATCAATATGATTTTGGTTTAACAGTGTATTTTCTACTTACAGGTTCATTTCATTGTTGCAGCTTGTGAGAGTATGATAAGAGGAACTGGTATGAGGCCTGGAGACATTGTCACAGCCTCAAATGGAAAGACAATGGAGGTATTTTCTTCTTATCCTGAAAAAAAAAAACCGGTTATTTAACGGAGGATTATGTTCTTTGTTGATTTTAGAAATGTTTTTTTATCACTCCATTTTTAGGTAGAAGGACTCTTGATTTTTCGGCATGTAATAGCTTTTTTGCTAAATTCCATATCATGAAGTTTTTACAATCATATAGTTCAGCCAATGTTTGAGGAGTTAGTGTATGAGAAGTTTGCATATACAAATACGTGTAGGTTGGATTATAGGACTGATTGTCTAAGTACTAGCACTTAAAGGAGTTGAAAAATGATGGAAAAAGTTCTCCCATCCAATCTCAGGTATAACTCAACAAGAACCACACATTAGTGCATGACTTGTGCTTTTGATACTATACAAATTGACCTGGTTTGGAAAAATTAGAAATATGAATGATCACGTCAGTTCTATTTGCAAAAATACTGATTGAGCAAAAAGTGTATTCGTTGAGCAGGCCACGCTGCTCTAAAGTCCCTTGCAAACCTGTAAGACCTAACATGGTGAGGGAACAAAACATGTTTCCTAAATGCATAGGAACTGAAATGAGAAAAGCTGTTCGATTGTTTTTGTGTGCCAGTACGATGCAACCATACTGGGTTTATACCAGGACCCACACTAGGTGCTCACACCACAGCACTTTGGAAGTACTCGTTCTAAATAGATTGAGAGTGATCCTGAACCATGGCATCTAATATTGCCTTTAGAACTTCTTTTTGGTAATTTTCTTTCATATACTTGCTTGTGAATATCTAGGATGTAGTTAATAGAGAATTACTATATGATATGAAGGCAGAGTTTGGGGACAGCCTGTTCCAGCATTAGTTATATTGCTAAGGCTTAATTTATTGCAGTAGTATTAAATTCTGTTGGAATTCTAGCTTCACTTTTATTTGTGGCAGTGTGGGCACTAAGGATATTTTGGGTTTCAGAGTTCTTAGGTATTTTGTTTGGTTGCTGTGTTTGTCTTAGTTTTTGGAAACACATGGTGGATTCGGTTGTAATTTTTGTGATTTACGTTGTTGGCCCTCATTATCGATCTTTACGTTGGCTAATTGAGCATTTATTTTTATTGATCCTTTTTTTTATTTTAAGATTCTTATTACAGGTAAGTTAAGCTGGTCAAAATTTGCAAACTCTCAGCTATTGAACTTGTTTTGTTTCACTGATTACATCTTTGATTTATATAGAACTTTGTTGTCGTAATGTTGGTTTGTCCTACATTAATCATGCCTAAGATGACCTGTGGAGTGGAATACCTTTCAATCCTCATTTAGGGTGGTGTTGGTTGCCTAATTTGTTCCTTAGATAGTTAACTAGAGTAGGTAAAATCTGAGCTTGCTCTTGTATAATCAAAAGAAACATTGCAATGATATATAAACTGTTTCACTGACATTTTTCTCGTCGTTCAACTTATCTTGTGCTACTGTTGCCGCTAGAACCTTAAACTCGGGATTATGACCAAATTGTCTAGACAATTTAATTGCATTCTTTTAGCTTTCAGTTTGTGCTTGGCTGCAAGTAGAGTATTTATTGTATCTTAAAAAGTTTTAAAAACCAGTTTGAAGTACATTGTGGAAATGGAACTTCGCGATTATTGCGGCTTATCACTTAAGTACTGTAGCATGTACTCCCTCCGTTCCAAATTGCTTGTCACTTATACTATATTGGGATGTTCCAAATTGTTAGTTCCATTTGAAAAGTCAAAACAATATTTACTCAATCTTCCAAAATTACCCCCTTACCAACAACAATAATTTCAGTCAAAAGTTGAAATGTAAGGGCATTGTTGGAAATTAATGAATCTGTTTAATGTGAATGTATTTATTGAATGCAGTTATTGCATGTCTGCTTAAAAAGTTGGAATTCCCAAAAGTAACCAGCAATTTGGAACGGAGGGAGTATGAGGATAAAGAAACAGGACATGACATTTCAGAAAAATGAAGAGAGAGACACGGAAGGACCAGTGTGGATCAGGTAACAACCGAAACTAATAGTATTAGAATTTTCAATTCTTTCCTTCTACTTTTGAACAAAAGTTTCACTAGGTTGAATTTATTTTGTTTTCAGTCTTTACCGTTTACTTTTTTATTGCAGTTTAACTCCTGAAATAAACTTTGAAATCTCTTTTTATAACTCGGAGTGTCCGGGCCTTAGTTCCAACAACCTCCTATTGGGGCACCAATCCACCTCCTATTGGACCTTTTAGTATTGTTCCGTAATTGTCAAAGAGGGGGGTAATTGCTTCTGCCAATTTGGGTTTAGGGGTTTTTTTTTTCACTGAGCCGAACTGCTCGGTTAGTCCAAATTGAAAACTTTCCTGGTTCAATGTGCAACAGCTCAGTCGGTGTTGTCAGGTTAATTTGCTCTAAAGGAATGGAAATAAGGTATTTCTCCTAGATCAGGGTTAACAGGATCAGGGCTTTTGCATTGTTAGTGAACAAGAGTTTCAAATTTACCTTAAATCGAGAAGAAAGGAGCCTGAAATTGAGATAGTAAAGTGGATACTGATATGCATTTGGGTCACTGAGTTTGAGTGTTTTTTGGTGAAAACAAAGAGAGAAGCTATTAGATCTCCCCATAGGGAAGAGAGGATTTTTTAAATTGTAAAGAGAGCGAGAGAAAAAAGTCGGGTTTGAGGGTTCCGTACACACTAGGCACACATGGACAATGAGAATCGAACACAATGATCCGGACGGAAGGCACACGACACACATTAAGTTTTCTGATGAGAATAACAGTTGGTTCATTCAGTTAGTTGTCGATTAAAAAATGACATGTATTGAAGCCGAAACGAAATTTGGTATTTTCATAAGTCAAAACCGAACCAAGCTGAACTGATTAGTTGGGCGGTTCGGTTTTTCCGGTAAAGATGTCACCTCTTTTACCAATTGAAAAGCTCATCCCATAACACATTCTTTATTTATTTTTACTCTTTATAATTCGTCATTGAGGGTCCATTTGTGCTAACTGCTAACCATGTATGAATTGATTTGTACTTGAATGCAACAGAAAAAGGAAATGAATGTCCTCTTTCTGTGTTGCAAGTGGCAACACGTCTTTCATTATAGTATGTATATATTCTACTACTCTGGTGCAATAATTGGTTGTGTTTGACAGGTTTGTGAGGCGTGGTTTTTCAGAATGTTCTATCGAATGCATACCAGAGAAGAGGAACAACTTAAATCGGTCCTGTGGATCTAAGTATTATATGAAGAAGCTACAACCCGACATGAGTGGAATTAGTATTGTAGGATGGGTATGAACTGTTTTTTAGGATCAAACGTAGCACCCAACTAAAAAAGCTGATGACTGCTTACTGTGACCAACAGTCTGTGGAGTTCAACTCCATTGCATTTCTATTTGATGGACGCAGGCTTCAAGGAGAGCAAACTCCAGATGAGGTAATAAAATTTGTTTCGTTGTATGAAAAGGACTTGTATCCTCTTTATTGCCTGTTGAACTTGGAGGACTGACAACTATAGATCATTTTTAGATATCTAACCCGAATAAACGAATACAAGTTCTGGTCGGTCTGGAATGTCCACTTGTACGGGACATCGGTTTCTATTGAACGTGTGTTTCTAACTATATTTTTGTGTGAATTGTTAATCTTTTATGCGTAGCTTGAGATGGAGGATGGTGATGAAATCAATGCTATGCTACATCATAACTGGAGGTGGTGGGCATATGGGTTTCTAGCTACAACGTTCGTGGCTTTTATGAAGACTATGAAGATATTCCTGTAAAGAAATGGGTCAGCGATGGTGTTGGTATCTTGTTGCTGCAATTTAGAAACTTGAAACGGCTTCAACTTTCCCTTTTGCTTTCTTAATGATGATGATATTGGGTTGTGAAATTCTGCTGCAGCCTTAGATGTGAATGGAGATGCCTAAGAAAATTCAAAACACAGCTAACCGTCTCACATTTGGGTAAACACCCAAAAACGGGCATAAAACTCGTGCTGGGCACGAGAGCCTGCAACTAGCATATCCAAAATCCGAAGGCAATGAAAGAGAGGGCCTTTCAATTGCATGTTGGGCCAATTTTGTCCAATTTGGATGATTTTACCCTTTGATTGTATTTGCCCTTTGTTGGTTTTTTGGTAGTTTATGCGAATTGTGTTGCCTTGAGAGTCTTTTTGCATTTGCTAATACCCCTCCCGAACTTTTGCGTTAATGCCATCTGTGTCCCCTTCTCACTTTTTACGCTAGAGAGAGAGAGAGAGAGAGAGAGAGAGAGAGAGAGAGTACTATGGAGACTGGAGAGAAGAAGCGAGAGAGCATCGCGAACGAAGAAGAAGAAGACGAAATCGATCCTCTAGAGTCAAAACTTTGGCCGACTTTTGAAGGTTTCTCTCTCTCTCTCTCTCTCTCTCTCTCTCTCTCTCTCTCTGTGGTTTGATCTAGGGTTTGTTTCAAACTTTACAGACCTAGGGTTTCGATTTCTAATTTCAATCTTTGATTTTGCATCTCGAATTTAGGGCTACGGTTTGGATTTCGATTTCGAAGTTGCAGCAGATTTCGAACTATGAAACTGCTCTGAATTGTATGGAGTCGAGGTTACCTTTTAGCCTTTAAATCTGTTATAATCCTGGCTCTATAACTTAGGGTACAATGAATCATGTAAACTTGTTATGTTATATTCTATAGCTTAGCAAACTTCAGTATGAGTTGCCTTAACCTACCTCTAAGTAAAATCTTAAATCAAAACAAATTATTTTGGGTTATGGCTTTGTTTTGGAATTGCCCAAATTGTTTCCGTATATATCTATATTGTCTTACAGGGTTAAAATTTGAAGTTGTTAGTGCAATGGTATAGATTCATGTTGCAGTAAAAGGGATATAAATTTGATGATCTTGATTAACTATTCTGTGGGAATGCAGGTTCATGGTTCTTGTTTTGAGGATACTCTCTCTGTTATCAACTCACAGGCTTCCCCTCAACAAAATAGAAATCCTTTTGTTTTGTTTTCTTATTAATCCATTAGGATTTCAAGGATGCAAATAGGCTTGAATAGCATTGTACCAGAAGGCATAAGTGATTTATGTTTTCTGTGCTTCTATGCCTAATTTCTGGGCCATTTCTTTACCTTGGAGTTTAGCTTGCCATATTGCTTAGCTCGGATGAGTGAAAAGCCAATTGCTTGCCTAGAAAGGAGCCGTATCATGAGAATTCAGAATTATTGGCAGCTGGTCATTTCATTTTCCATTTTGAAGTTTTAGGATGTTTGGATTATTAATTGGGATGTCTTTTCAAACTAAATATAGATCTGCTTGGTTTAACCAAAAATGTCATTTTCAGGACAACCCAGGCGCCACTTACTCACAACTGGCTGGAGTATCTTTGTTAGTGCGAAGAAATTAATTGCTGGTGATGCTTTTATTTTTCTGAGGCAAGTGTTATTATCTGCGACGTGTTAAACATGCTTAGTTTGTTTAACTTTTTGAATAAGAGATCCAAGTTTTTTTTTTTAATTACATGTATTCTGGTAGGGGTGAGTATGGGGAGTTGCGAGTAGGAGTGAGGAAGCTCATGAGACAACAAAACAACATGTCGTCTTCTGTTATATCCTCTCACAGCATGCATATCGGCCTTCTTGGCCTTCTTGCTACTGCATCTCATGCTATATCCACCGGGACAATATTTTCTATCTTCTATTGGCCAAGGTAATGGTCCTAATTGAATTCTCCTATTATATAACTTTCGTTGATAAAATGCAGGCAAGTGGAGACTTTAATCTCATTGGCCGGTTTGGTGTTGGGTTCTACTTAGTCTATAACTTGTTGCTGACTATGTTGAGTCATCAACAAACATAATGATAAACAGTATGTCTGAAATGCTCTTTAATTTTGTATCCTCTTTTAGTTGATTATGGCTAAAAGTACTAATGAAAAAAGCCAAGTCTTATGATTGTAACTATATATGATAATTCTTGTCTTCCAGTTATGTTTGGGAATCTACAGCCGATGGCGCATTTGCATTCTCTGTGGATACATGGAACGAACCACTTGGGCATGGAATTGAAATCAAATTACATCTCAGAGAGGGAGCCGGGGAATATTTGGAGGAGAGCAAACTGAAGGTGGGTAAATTAAACATGTTCTTAATAATTTTATGTGGTTGCTTTAGTGCTTATTCAGTACATTGGTTTATATTACCTGTCTACGATGGTAATGAATGGAAAAGGAGCTAGAATTATGTCTTGACTTTCATAAGTTTAGAAGGTGTAAAACCTACTGGAATATTCCTAACCCACCAATCCAATAATGTCAATATTTGCACCTATAATCTTATTGTAATGCAGTGACATTGTACCAATGAGGTCACTGTAGTCACCATTTTTGCATATCCTTAAGAGCTTCCCTTTCTATCCGAAAACAATCTCTTAGTTCATTATTGATTCTCATATCTTTTTTGAATGGGTTTGCTATAGTTGTTGTTTGGTTATGTTGGATGGTTCTCTTTAGTCGTAACAACTTGGTTTTAACTTAGTGAGCAAAATAGGTGCTCATAGGGATATTAACCACACGTCTAATGCTTAAAATTTTTATTCACAATGGTAATGGTTTCTGTTTTATGCTTAACTATGAAATAGCTTTCACTTGCGAGATGCAAATTAGAATGGATGGGAGTTCGGAAAAGTCAATGGTGGTTTATTTTGATAATTTTTAGAGTCAATTTGTCATTCTTGAATTTCTTCAATACCTAAGATATCTTGGATATGGACCCGACGTCAAAGTATCATGAAATAGAATTTCATGACTGGGCTTGAAGGTCAGAGGGCAGGAATGGGTGTTGGCGGAGGGACAGTAAGATTTCTCTATTGAACCTTCTTTATACTCCATCTTCTTTATTTTGGTTTTGAGACTCTCATCAACAGAAGACCCCATTTACATAGAAATACTGATCTACCTAGCAGAGACCATTAACACAACTCGATGAGTTTTACATTAGTGACTGTTTGAAAAAGAGAGAAGGCCAACCTGTGAAGAGGTTTTTCATAATTTATCACTTTTCATTGATAATCAATAGTTATTTAGCTCTCTCTCTCTCTCTCTCTCTCTCTCTCTCTCTCAGTATTGATTTCCGTTTCTTCGCCGAAGCGTAGCTGCTTCTTTGTGGAGGATTCTTCTTCTTCAGCAATAGTTTTGTCTACACGTAGTATCAATTTCTTGTTTTATTCACAGACGATGTAACTATTCCCGATAGTAGCTAATTCACTCGATTTTTAACTTTGCTTACACTACCGGATGGAGAAAAGTAATCTCTAGGCTTGGAGATTTGTCGTTCTGCACCCATGTACCAAATGCTATCCTCTAATTATTGTAAGATTCTTATGTATGAATTATTCTTAACAAGCAACAAGCATGAAGTTTCACTCTCCTTGTTGAATTAAGAGAAGTGGTCAAAGTTGTCTTCAGAATATTGGACAATTTTCTTTCAATCTAACTACCTTATTTCCTGTTGTATCCTCGGATTCTTCTTTTGAAGAGTTCCTTGTGTTTCTTTAATGATCTGTATCTGCTCCTATACTGCAGCCTTATGGATTCGATGTTGGTCAATCAGAGAAAGGGAATGTCCTTAAAGGTTTGGATTTAGGTGTTGAAGGCATGCGGGTGGGAGGGCAGGTGAGATTCAGTCGGACAATGTACTTGGAACTTGTTTGAAAAGCAGCTAAGTCACTTGATCTTGAGTCGAATCTTAGGAAAGCGAATCGCACTTGTTCTGTTTGATCTCAAATTGTCACCCCATTGAACGAACCATTTCAGAATTCTCATGATTTCAACTTCCGTCTCACATAGTAACACCGATGAGAACATCTAAATGCCAGTTTCTTGTACTGTGTATGAAAGTTCAGATTTCTATGCATTTTAGAAGGGGCAAGTTGAGGAAGTTTTATGCTTCTGCACTTGAACACTTTGGATAATTTCAGTAACTCCCAAAAGCATGTGTCAGTTTTTGAGTTGTCTAATTGGTGAAGACACCAAGTCACGAGAAATTTAGCTATCCAGATGGGTGTCCTGACTCCTGATTTACACACTTCATAACTATCCATTTCCTGCAGCGATTGCTGATAGTTCCACCTCAGCTAGCTTATGGAAGCAAAGGCGTAGAGGAAATTCCCCCGAATGCGACGATTGAGGTAATTGTGCAGCATGATTACTGTCTATTCACCTTGCATTTGTCATAGTTCAAATTCGTTATGTTGTTCCTTGAGCCTTTTCCTATACTTCTTCCATTGCCTTTTCCTTGTCGTACTCTTCCCTGTTTCAGTTGGATGTTGAACTATTGGCCATCAAACAAAGCCCGTTCGCGTACGTAAACTGGGTGCTGAGAAGCGCATTTAGTATACATCATTCTGGCACATTATCTACATCTATTTAGAAACAAAATTTTAGTGGCTTTCAAATAAAATATATAACGATTTAAAAACAAAATTTTAGTAATTTGACGCACTCCTATGAATGTGGGAAGTCTACCGGATTAGTCGATTTGAATTAGAATTGTCAAGTCATCCATAACTCTTTAGTCAAAACAAACAAGAATTCATTTTGAGCCAGTTTCGTTAATTTCAGGTCACGGTTTTTTTTGGAAAGATATTGCTGCTATGTTGATAGTTGAGCTTCTTATGTAGGAGTAGTACTTTTTTTACTTTCTATGGCTATCGTGATAATGCTAAATATAAGAGAACTCTGCAGTTCTGTATTTCCTTCATTGAGCCTATGGATGTAATGTCTGAGACAGATTTGCCTCTGCGCTTGATTGAAAATTAAGTGGTTTTCTTTTTGTTTATTATGTTATCTATTTTAAGAATTCAAAGATTTGCTAGATGAGAAATGCTTTTGAAAATCAACAGGGTCTAAAATCAAAGCTGTATAAGACTCCGGTCGAGTTGAACTATTTAGGTATGAGACAAGTTTTGTCAATTTTTGATGTACTTTGTGCTCTCTATTGTTATTTCAGTTGCCAAAAAACACATTTGGTATATGTACTTGTTAGCTATTACTACTGAAATTCTTGGGCCAAAAAAAATAATAGCACGAGTTGAAAGGAGCCGGTGAAGCTAAAGCTTCTCTGAGATGCCTTTCTTTTTTTCCAATCGAGTTACTTTACAGTTCTATTTTTTTGCAGGTTCAAAAAGAGTTGAACATGACAAAATGCCAAATTTCAATCACATGTGAAGAACAATTGTTTTCGTACATTGCTTTTAGCGCCACACGGAACCAAATCTTTTGATCATCCCAATCCCAATTTGCTACCTCCTTAATCTTGGCATCTTAGCTTGCAAGGGAATGAACAATCCAATCCCTTAGCAAACTACTCTCCTGGTTCTGATATTAATACTAATGCGTGCTATCACCTGCATCCGCACATGATCCATATCTGGGCAAATGCTTTGCCACTAAACTTTAACTACTCATTTTGCATTTCAACATATCCTCTACTCTGAATGCCTATCCATGTATTACCATTCAAAATTCAGCTTCCCATTTTGCATTTGAAGGGAAAAAAGACGGGCATCAAACTCGTGCTGGGCACGAGCGCCTGTAACTAGTAGAAGACAAACCGACTCTGTGTGTATGGCTTATCTCAATTTCTACACTGATGATTCAAAGACGTTTATATTGTAGAGAATAAATTTTTGACCTATCAAAACAGGGATAAACTAGCCTCTTCTCTGTTGATAGATTCCAGGAAAACAGAGCTACAGAGGGAAGCTAGGCTGTATCAGGGGAAAAAAAAAATGTAACACTTGTTCTGAAATATTAGACAAATACTATATTTAGATGAAATAATCTAGATTTACTTGGACACAGGGAGACATGGGCTGCAAAAATAAGGCTTAGGATGCAATGGGTATTAGAAACAAATCAAAGCCCAAATTTGAAACAGACAGACCATTTTGAACTATTAATACTTGGATTAAAGACTCTTATGATCAATGGATCGACCAACTCTAGGCCCGGCCTGAGATGAGGGGCATTTTCAACTGGCCTACTGGCCCAAATAGTTTCAATTTCTCCTTGTTTCGAATTTTACTTTGCTAATGGACCCGACTATTCTACAGATCCCGAGGGTATATAAAATGTACCAACGGCCTACGGGACACATTTTTTTAGTCTTAAATGACTGATCCAAACCATTCAATAATTTTAAAATAAATTTTTGAATGGTTCTGCAAAAATTCAGCTCAATTGGATATGCACAAGTGAGTGATCGAGATTATAAATTTTCATTCAGAATCTAGGATCTTGCATTATGAATGAAAACTTGAAATTTAGATCACCCACTTACGTATATCCAATTAAGTTGAATTCTTACAAGGACACTAGAAAAATTATTTTAAAATTATTGAATGATTCGGATGACTCACGTGGGATCTAAAAGTGGACCCCGCAAATAGTCAGTACATTTTTTGTACCCTTAGGTTTATTGTTGTTGTACTTCAAATCCTCTCACTCTCTGTTGATTGAGATCATTCAGTGGTCCTGGGACACCGCTACGTCGTAACCCAAGCTCTTTATCCACCACACATTCGGATAGAGTCTACACCCTTGTCTTGGACTCTTGGGCTTCACACTAAATGTGTGTTGGATAAGGGGGCACATACATCATGTGGCGGTGCCCCAAGAGCATTAAACAATTTTGTGCGTGTGTGTGTGTGTAGATGGACTTAGGATCCCTATAGTACCCTCAAGGCACTCCACCATGTAGTGCCCTAAAATGTGGGCTTTCTAAAATTTATATTCATTAACTGAACCATTCATTTTGCCAGAAACGTTGAGCATATATGTGCATAACAAAGAACGTTGATTGCAAATCAGTAGACACATGATCAAGACACGTTTGTGTTACAGTTTATTCTCGAAGTAATATTAGTCATCGATTTTTGTAAATTAAATCCGATCATACAACTACCGATAGCCAATCAATTTGATTTTTGCATGAATAATCTAAGTTAATATTCCTAACTGGAACAGTAAACGAATACCAATTCTAAAAGACCCACAATTGGAGATTCTACGCGGTGAAGTGGATTGGGACCCCAATTCTGTAGAGATCGCATTAGCAAAGGTCAACGGTTCTAGACCAACAACTAGCTCTCCAGATATGAGAAGTTAAGCCCATGACGCAGGCCCGAGAGCCTAACCCAACTCGTAATGGTTATTAATGGGACTTCTAATTACAATTCAACGAATCATATATTCAAACTCCGCTTAATTTTTTATTGACTTCTTGAAAACTCTTTTGAGATCAACTAAAGATGTTGAAAAAAAGGGATTTTTAACATACTCCAAAAAAGCCAAACTTAGAAAATTAAAGTAGGATAATGTATTTCGTGAAATTGGAATCACCTTACACACTTATGACGTAGATGATGTCACCGTTCCATTCGTGTTCGGTCGTGTATCCTTGAGGCTGGCCCAAGACCAAGACGAAAGTGCCAAGTAGTCGATCAACTCTGTCTTGGGACCCATCTAAGACACACGGTTCACACAATATATACTCGAGAAGTAGGGCATGGAGTTATGATGGTTACGGCATATACTGAATTCGTACTCCATCCCAATTCCCAGAATCCCTATTCCCACGAAATTCATTTCATTTCGGGCCATATGAGACACGTGATACCTGTTCGACAATTTTAGTCATCCAAAACGCGATCCGACGGTCCGGAAGAGGAGAGAGAGTGGTTGGGTGAGAGGAGAGAGAAGGAATCAATCTGGGCCGTTCAAAATATTTTTAGATAGCCGAGATCGTGCTCGGCATGGATAGGTGGTACTTGTTCGGTACCCAAAAATTTTCCGGGCCATATGTGGTCAGACGTAGGAGGAAAATCATTAGCCTCTAAACCCAAGCAGGAACATTCACATTTCCATATACTTTCCAAGTTAGAAAGCTATACAAAAAGCCAAACACCATGTCATCGTTTTTGGTTGGCTTTCGTTTTTGTCATGCAAATGGTGAAATTATCACTGAGAAAAAACAAGTGCAATAAGTCCAAATATTCAAATCTCTTGTATTAATATCACACTGGGTAAGATTAGTCTAACTCATGCACCCTTTTGCATGCTTATTTGTCTTAAGGACTGTGTCAGCTAACCTGCTATATAACCCTTAGCCTAACCACACGGCTCAAAACGTAATCTCGAGTTATATAGTAGCTGCTCACGATTTATTATATACTAGCTCATATTTTCATGTAATATTCCTGATGTGGGATCTCACAATTAACTTTTTGTTATTATTGTTATGGGCAAAACTAGTTCATGAGGGGGAATATTTTTTTTTGTAGGAAAAAAAAGATATTATTTTTGAGTAATTAGAGTTTATAAACCTTGGTTTTCGGGGGGGGGGGGGGGGGGGGGTGTGGTGAAAGAGTTCCTAAATTATCACAAAAGACATGTGAAGGTTAGCATTTATATGTACTACTCCTTTCAAATTGAGTTAAATTTTTTCTTTTTTTTTGTCTTCAAATTTCCCAAGTATGAATGGAAGCAGATGATGGTAATCATTCGGAATTCCACTTTCTCAACTTTTATCTGTTCTCATTTCTTAATCTTATTTATTACTGCCATAATTGGGTATTATTATTCCGAAGGAGACATATAAACCAAAATGCAATCATATATCCCTCTAGCTACTGACATTATTGCTCATCACATTGATTTCCATTTCCCAACTTGGAAATCCGCACCCGAAATTTGAAAAGGCATTGATCACCTGATTAGCAACAAACATTGCACATTGCTGGAATGTTTGGGCCCTTGAGGTGGTATATGTCAGATATGCCAGAGATCCATTGGATCATGTTTAATTCCACATTAATTACAAATTACTAGCAATCACTACTTTATTTGAAAATTTTTATTTTGGAATAATTTTTGGTGTCCGGCTCAACTTACGTGCACCCCAATTAATCATGAGGACCTAAGATTTATTTCAAAGATTTAGTTGTTGGAGATTAGAGGAACAATTATATCTAGTGAATTACTTACTAGGTATTTTGTGGAGCATGTACACTAGCTGATATACAAGGGTGGAATCAGGAATATAATCTACCCTGGGCTAACCCAAATTTGTACATAAATACGTAAATGTTAAAAAATATTCAGAAGAAAAGTACCAAAAACGTACACTATTGAAGTTGGACTTTACGATGTTTTAGAGAGTCTATTCATCTATTATCGAATTGGGTCGATATCTTCAACAAGTTCTCTTTCAATGAAAATAATCATTGAATCCTCAAGAAAATTCGTCCCCCATTTCGTTATGAAGATTAGTTTTCATACACTTCATCGCTAAAAATGCTATTTCCATAGTTGCCGTGGTAACAAGAAGAGTTAGAACAAGACGAATCAACCTTTCGATCGAATGATAGTTCTCCGACTTTTTTCGTCTCAACTAATCCTCGGCATAATTTAGAAATAGTGGATATATTTTGAAATTTTTGGTGATGAGGTACATCAAGCTTGTAAATCGCTTTGTTCACTTCACATTACCAAAAAATTTTCCAAATAGATTATTTCCTTATCTCTCATTTCTCCAATCATTAATCACATTTCTCTCTATCTATCTCCAATTATTACATGTCTCTCTAATTATTACTTTTTTCAAAAATTCATCTAAACACTATCTCAAAAATATTCTCAACACTCCAACCAAACACATCATCAGGATGAAATTTCCTAGCAAGAGTGCAAATATTATCAACCTCAAATGATTTAAAGTCATCCTTAGGTTCTTAAGCCACGCTACGG
The DNA here is from genome assembly GCA_020921065.1 of Vaccinium darrowii. Taxonomy (NCBI): domain Eukaryota; kingdom Viridiplantae; phylum Streptophyta; class Magnoliopsida; order Ericales; family Ericaceae; genus Vaccinium; species Vaccinium darrowii. Next base: position 17,256,028 of record CM037162.1, read on the forward strand.
ATAAATAGTTCCACAACCCCTCGTTGAATCTATTATTCAACTCCACCACCTGAAAATCTATTGCGGCGTTGAATTTGTCAATGCGGTAATGATGCTCAACTATGAAGACGTCCTTTTGCTAACAAGTGCGACCCGTAGCCGCAATGCTTAAGAAGCCTTTCGATCGCTGTCGTTAAGCTTTGTTCTTCTAATCTTTGGTAACTCACAATAGGTGTGCAAAACCCTAATTTTTTTTTTTTATTAAGGGCTGTTGAAAAGTGAAATCCAGCAGCATAAAAGGGTTTAGACCATGTGCAAGAAATATTTGGAAAAAAACCCCACAAATTAACTTTTATTTCGTCTTGTCCTATATGCATGCAAAATATGGTATCAAATCAAATCATACGATTCGAATCGCGAATCGTGTTGGGTTGTTCAAAGAGGATTGATTTGTGGGTAATTTTTTGGGTGGGTGTTCATTTAGAATGGGTTGGGCTACAAAAAAAATGAGGTGGGTTAAAATTTATCAGGCTATAATTTTACATAGAAATTTTTTTTTCCCTTTGTTTTCCACCCATATGAGCTACAGCCCACCTTAGCCTATACTAGGGTCCACCCTTGCTCATATATTTGTTGACATGGTCTTTCTCCCGAGCGATAGAAATTAGGCTGAGTTTTCCGTTTGATTTTAGCAATCCAGTTACTAAAATCAATCATGATTTTAGCAAATGAGTTCACCGGTTGCTAAAATCATGGTTGATTATAAGCATGATTAAATCAACCATGATTTTAGCACCTGGTAAACTCATTTGCTAAAATCAAACAGAAAACTCAGCCTTAGTCGAGGTGCATGTAACCAGGTCATCGGACACGTGTTATAGAAAAATGAAAATGAAATACTTCATACTATGTGATTAGTCACGTAAGATTCCAAATCAATAATACCCTCATTCGAAATTCACTGCATTAGTGTTTTTGTTTTGAGTTTTTGCGTTCATTCTTAGCCCTGAGGCCTCAACTTTTATACAAAACCAAAGTAAGGCAGACAGAACAAGTTTGCCAGTTCATGAACGGAGAAAGGTGCATGTTTGAAATTTAATTATGCACGTTTTAGAGGCGTGAGTTTCACTAGACCTCTCTCTCTCTCTCTCTCTCTCTCTCTCCAAGGAGTTGTCAAGAGATTTAAATATTGTGGAGAGAGACGACAATGATGTAGATAATTAAACTTGACCCGTGTTCAACCCTTGTCTGCCGCGTGGTCTTGCGCATGAACATTTAATTTTGTGTGTAAAAAATGGAACGGTGCTTCCCAACTGAAATGAGCTGAACATCTCTTCACAAACCCATACACTATTAGAAGTATACTACTAACAAGTTTTTTTAAAAGAAAAAATCATAGTATTCTGACCAGTTTCACGTACATCGATCAATTAATTTATGGAAGATCAATTTCACCGAGTGTAGAACAAGTAGTGGTGTCAAAATATCAAAGCATTACAAAAAAATAAGCGAGCTGTATTTTTGCACATGTTTGAGTTTTTTAACCATCTAATATCCTTTCATTTACAAACAATAATCCATTCCACCCTTCTAATATAGAGGCTTATATTATGTTATGAGAGATTATTTGGTGCCAGGGACATTACCTCATAAAAACCATCTTCATGAATGCTTGACCGACCAGGTGACTAAAAATAAGACGCGTCCCAAGCGTAGGACTCTCGACCGATGTAGCATAATATCCGGAAGTACCGGAGTCGAATCCACAGAGACAGACGAACGTGTGCAGGACTTAAAGATGACGGGTTCACAGTTTATCTTGGCTCTTAGGTAGCCACCCCTTGTGCAACTCAAATGATTTACCAACTAAATAAATGAAATTAATTAACTATGGATTTAAGAGGAGAGTACAGCCATGGGAACCCAGCGTCCGCAACTAGCCTAACCAATGTTTACTCGGGCCACAATTATTCATTTTATTGATTTTAGAATAAGAAAAAGGATCCCTAACAAATGTGCACCACCTGTCACCAGATTCCGTGCGCATTCGAATTTCGGCGATGCCTGGGTTTTATTTGTTAGAAGAGTTTTCGTCTTCTAAAATTGCTCAAAAATTAAATTAATTCGATCCCGAGGTAAGAACATTAATCAAACTAGCCATGAAACGCCTTCACCCCGCAACCGCACTCTACGAGATTACTCACTCATAACTTTAATAATTGCAGCAAACATATTAAACCTAGATCTAACAATTGAAATAAAAACACAAGACCATACCACAAATTTGCAGAAAGAAAGCGGATTCGAACACTGAGGAAGAACAGGAATTCAATGCTTGAAAGTGCTAAGAAACTTGAATTAAACTTGAATCTGAAAAATAAAACTAAGAACAGCAGCCAAAGTTAATGAAAAGAAAATAAACCCTAAGTTATGAATGTCTACCACTTGTTCAAGCTAAAAGATAAGTATTTATACTAATCCCTAATTTCTAATTAAAATCCGAGACAGAATAGAATTATCCTCTGCGGAAGACCGAAACGCTGCCGTTCACTGGCCAAGATAAGCTATTTGTAGCGCTACACCAAAAGTGGTGTAGCGCTATCGCTTGCTTATCTCCCCCTTCGACTGGTTGACCCCCTATTGACCGGTTGACCTCAAAGTTGACCGGTAGCGCTACACCACTTTTGGTGTAGCGCTCCCCAAGCTTCTGTTCAGTTTCTGTGCCATTTTCGAGCGCTCCACCAAAATCCTTGTAGCGCTCACGACGATCCAAAGTGCTTCCCTCGAGAAATTAAGTTCACCGCTTGGTCTCCACGGCCTCTCATGCTCTCTAGCTCCATCTCGGCCTTCAAGTCTCTTCAATCCAGTCATGGCGCTAAAACAGCCTTATTTTCCTGAAAATTAACAAAAACACAAAAACATACCAAAGTAACGCATCAAGTGGAAAATAGAGAATAAATTAAATAACAACATATTAAAACTACCCTATTTAGGCACTTATATCTACGATATCGCGTGCCTATCAATGAAACTTTTGTATGAGTTACATATATCGTTATAATGGAACTCACACAAATGTGTAGCAAAGGGCTCACTAAGAAAATTTGCTCTAGATCTCCACCCTTTATCTTGTAGTGAATATGGAAACTTTGCAGATCATCCGTCCCTAATCGTTAGTCCTTTTTGGCCATGTCTACGTTCTGATAAAAAACCAATTTGCACTCCTAAAGTAACATTTTAAATTTTTTATCAATATCCGAAAGATCTCATTTAGAAATTTTCAGTTATTGTGAATTCAAGTGATCAAAAAAACTATTTACGGGAGTAAACTATTTTTTGATCCGAATTTTGATATGGCTCTACCAAAAAGAAGTAATAAATGGCGCCGAAGAGGAAATAGTGGATAAAAGAATAAAATTAGGGGCACAATTTGGACCTAGAAGCAACGTTGGCATGCTGTAGTAATTTATTAACAATGAACTCGCTAAAGCTATCATTCTGATGCCAAAAAAAAAAAAGAGAGTTGGAAACCCTAGCTCTCCCTACCTAGGCCAGATATTATTGTATGCCCATAAATTTTGTAGGGCATGAATGTTATATTATAAAGCAGGTAAAGGGTCGTCTTTCTTGATGTTAAGCCATTGGTATGTGTCAATTTCATACAAATGTCTTATACGTATACAGGTATAAAACGTACAGCCTACTTTGTATTGATCTTGTCTTGCCCAAGCTTTACTCCATACCTTTTAACATGTCATCTATACATACCCTTGGAAAGGACTAGCTGTTCCCATATACCATGATTTTTGAAACATCCATCATACGGTATGGAGAACATAATAAAAACAATATCTAGCTAGATTCGATTTCTTTTTGTTGAGTGAAATGTAGAACAAAATAATCTATTTTTTATTATGTTTGGTTCACCTTTTGTGATTCTTTAAAAAACCATTTTTCTTTCTTGTAATTATTGATTTTTTCTATTCTTTTCGAATATGTAATTTAGAAGAATTGGATGCAAAACTAATACAAATTCGCATACGATGAACACTATAAATAAATTATTTAAATAATTAATAGGCCAAATGGGTCGTAAACAACAAAAGTTTAGTATGTGTTTGATTTATCAGTACATTTTCGTAAAATTTTACAAGTAATATGCATGTATTCAGAGTCTATTCCAGAAATTATAGGGGTGAGTCCAAATTAAGTGGCACCATAGAACAATAAATTATTAGTCTGTATATAGTTGTGCTTGTTCTTATCTGTATCGAAACCTAGTAGGTAAAGTGAACTCTTTCACAATTTGGTAGGTGACCGATAAGAAGTGAGATAGCTAGGGCTTAGGGGTCCAAATCCTTTATACAAACAAAAGTAGGTCCTGTTTCTCTTATCGATTTTTTCGGCTTTTTACTCAAAATATTCAAAAAAAGTCTTAAAAGTCTCTCATTACAAAAAAGTCCTAAAAGCCACAATAAAAGAAACAATTTATTTTTCTCTACTGGTTAAAGACAAAAAACTACTACGAGAAACATGCTTCAACAGGTAAGCGGGGGCCCTCTAGTGAGGTAACTCGCTATAGGATTGTAGTGAGGTCTATTCGGTCGTCCATCTCGGCACCGACGACTCAAATTTAATCTAAACTCCAAATGATCAAAGTCATTCACTGTTTAGATTAAAATTTGAGCATTCATTACCGAGATAGTATGCCTCTCACTACAGGGACTGGTACCCAACAACAGTACAACTATGAAGTCATAATTTTTGGTTTATTTTTTCCCCCAAAACCTCAGCGGGAACATTCTTAATGCTTTGAATAATGAGTCTATATCAACAATAATTAAATTGGGCCCATCATTGGTTGAATGTTAGCCCACCTTTGCCTACTCTCCATTTAACTTTCCCTAGCCTAGCCATTTATTAACATCACAACAAATTAATTTATGTTTATAGCACTAGTCTCTATATCTTAATGTGCACAAAATTTAATTGATATAAAACAAATACTCAGTAATCTATTGTCCAAAGTAATTTCTTTAGGGTTTGAGTTGGTTTAGGAATCTTATGCAGATACTTTCTAGGTTTAATTGCGTTTCCTTAATTTTTACTACAAATTGAGTTTGTAATCTAAGATTAAAATAGGTGAAGGTTTAATTTGGATTATGTGTATTTTTCCCCGGCTAAAGGAAAATAATGGGATGAATTGAACTCGGGTGGCGACCCCTGATCAAATAGAGCACTCATCTAACATTGATTGTTCGTACTTAAGCCATAACTGACCAGGCTGAAGAGGAAATAGCATATATTGATTGATCACCAATTTAAAGAAAAGCACATTTTTTAATGTACTACTTAATTTTCTTTGAATTAAGTTCACTTATCATCACATTTTTTGGATGAAAAGTATTTTCCCTATTTTATACTGGCTTCGAATAAGTCAACAATTTGTTTGCTGTTATTCTGAAATGACTTGATCCAATAATGAACAAATTCCTTATTGGATAATCATTTTATGAGAATTAGTCTCTATAAAAGTAAGTGTTGTACTCGTTCATTAGCGGTTATAACCCAAGTTAAATCGCTTATAAGAGCTTCAACTTTTCAATCTAGTCGGGTCCTAAAAGGTGAGATTTTAAAGGTAGATTTGAAGGTTTTCTTATCTAATGTGCGGAAATATATATTGACAAAAGCAATTTATAATCTTTACATAATTTAAGGTATCATAGACATTCAATTTACACAAAAAGTGTCACATTATTTAGCTAACATGTTCAACATTTTATCCCCAAAAATGCAATTCTATGCATGAGTGATACCAAACATGGTCTTCCCATACAAGTAGGACTTTTTTCTCCTGATCCTTAGAAAAAATACTAAGAGTTTGGCCGTGATTAATCCCTGAGACTTAGTGGTATGCAACATGCTCTATTCGATCTCTTGAATTTCAAATTCGAAACCTCATAAAGAAGGACTGACACTTGTGGGGTAGTCCACATGAGATTTTATGCCACTTATTCGTAATTTGCCACACGTTACGGCACGTGTATGCGATGAGATTGATTTCCCAATTAGTTAAGGAATGTGTACGCAGACCCGAACAACTAGTTTTATGAAAAACTACCTTTACAAGCCCCCCAAAAAATTAATTTTAATTAGGCAAGCGGAGTTTTCATAAGCATTTACATGATCATTTCATTGTAAAATATGTGCACTGCAAGTTTCAGTTTATAACTCCCACTTGTCCCCAGACAAAAAAAAAAAAAAAAATTGCCACGCAAGCATGGAAGTGGGGCCAGGTGACACTTGTCTCACGTGTGAGACTTTTGCTTCACTTTTCTATACTTAATTACCGTTTACTACTAGAAGAAATGGTTAGCACAAATTTAACCATACAATAAAAATAGATTTCTGCAATCTTTCCTTTCCTGGTTCAGAGGAAAAGTGAAGATTATCTTATCGGCACGCACAAGCACTCTCAAGCTCTGTAACATAATACCATTGATTAAATTAATATGTCCACGTGGCATTACGGAAACCGTCAGCTTCCCTGATTAAATAAAAAAAGGGAGAAAGTAAATTACATTATACACCCTCAAATCCCATCGTACATTTTCTTTGGTTGCCCCTTCATGCTTAAACTCAAACACTAAAACCCTATAAAATACATATATCATGACATAAAACCGTTCCCTTCAATAGACCGTCGGGTTTTGGATGGACTATACCTTGTGAGTATCACATGACCACATAAATGGGACTTTCTTGACAAAATTATCCTTGTGTTTTTGCAAAAATGCAAACAATTATTTTTTGACAAAATTATTCTATCTTGTAATCGTGATTTTATAATTATATTTATACTCTCTCTACACCAAATTGCTGGTGTTTTTTGGGCAGTACTCGTGCCACTCAAACAATTGCTTATATTTCACATTCTATAATGTTTTCTTATGATTTCACAAATTTTGCTTTATAAAAAATAATTGAAATTTATCAAACACGATTCCATATTAGATCGATATAAAAAACATTTTAAATTAGAAGATATAGACAATTTTTTTAGAGGTCCCAAATAATAAAAATAGTACTAGCAATTTGGAAAAGAGTATACTGCATTTGAGGAAGATGATGGGCTTGAAGGTAAAAGGGTAAATTGAGATACTATGTTAACGGTACTCACACAATTTTTGATCTAGGTATTGAAAGGGGTTAAGTGTTTGAGTTTAAACATTATGATGAAATTCGAAAAACGGTAACAGTTGAGAGGGGCACTCAATGTAATTTACCCCAAAACAAAATAAAGGGCTTTAGGGAATGTGGGGCCAAGTTCGAGAACGGAGGGGGGGGAGGGTAACGGTGGGGGGGCCCACTTGCACAACCGGCCTGCACTGAAAGAAATTGTTGTTGTGGGCCTAATGATCATAATCCCAGCCCATGCCGGACCACCGCCCGCCACGTAATCAGTCCCAAAACTATCATTCCGTTCCCGTGGGACCCACTTTCCACTTCTTCTTCTTCCTCCTTCCTCCTCCCCAACCCTCCCGGTTCAGCCCGAGCCGTTTGGCTTTTTTCCTTTTTTTAATTTTATTTTCCATTTTTATTTTTATTTACTCATATTGAGTGATATATAAAGTCTGTATTTGGAGAGATGTCTCTATCGTATTCCATTGCGTCGGTTTCTGGGGCCCACAACTTCGTTATGAACAAAAAACCATACACAGAGATGAGAGAGAGAGAGAGAGAGAGAGAGAGAGAGTTTGTAAACTTGAAAAGAAGATTGTAAAAATTAGCAGACCGACCAACCAGAGGCCGCGTGGGATTGTTGGTGAGGGCTTCAAACTAATATTAAATTGCAGTTAGGTATCCTCGAACTCACAAACCTTAAAATTCCCTTTCGTTTGCGTGAATTTGGTGCTCCCATAACTTGTGATCGAGCTTCACATTTTTCTTATCATTCAGACGGAATAGGACAACTTACACGCGCATTGATTAATTTTTGGGAGAGGGCAACACAATCGATTAAAAAAGAGTACAGACCAGAATATCTTCTTTTGAAAGGAATTTCCTGTTCGACTCCGATAAATCGATCAAGCGGGAGGCTACCCTCGACTCACTTCCTTCTCCGTTTTAAAAAAAATGCCTACCTAGTAGAGATCAGGACCTTCTGAATGAGACCAATCTCACTGTTTACTAATAGAGTACTAGTAGAATAGGTGTCAAAATTTGGACTCATTTCCATCAGAGTTTTGATAGCAACCAGCTACAAGATTCTAAACCTGATAATTTAAGAAAGAGCAAATATCTAAGTTTCAGGTTTTAACCACTGAACCAACTCCTAGGGTCCAACTTCACATTGAAATGATGGGACAAGGCTCACACCTCATACCGTAACGAAACAATTAAATCATGTGAATGAAGAGATAACTTAAACATAATGATTTTTTGAAAAAAAAAATCAATTTTTTTTTATTCAATTTAGCGGATACCAACGAACTCTTTTAATTCATGAATTTTGAATTTTTTTCCTAAAAAAATATATAATTCCTAACGTATTGTTTTGCGAATCCAACTATCGTATTTTGTGATGCGCCAGGGGAACTATCAAGAAAAGTGTCTGAACATGTATGCTTGCATACGAAGTATATACTATGTGCTATCCTAGTCAAGTTAAATTTAAATCATTTCTTTTCTGATAAATACAACCGTACATCAATTTTTAAGAGTTTCAATAATAGTTGAAAAAGGATTAATTATCAAAACGTTAAGATAAGTGGGCGCAAGGGTTTATTCCATGAGATGATGAGATCACCAACCCAAAAAAGAAAAAAAAAAAAAGGTAAATAAAAAACCCTTCCATTGGGCCGGAAGCTTAAAAAAGCTCCCAGTGATCCATGCCATCAGATTTCTGACCATCACCCTTTCCTCTCTCTCTCTCTCTCTCTAACCTCTGAAAGAGTAGGAGGGAGGAAGAACAATAAACAATACAGACATATATAAGGTTTGATCACTGTCTGGTCTCTATCAGTTGCTGGTGGAGTTTTCACCGCCACCATTTTTTTTCCGCCACCCTTTTCTTCTGCACACAAAGCTTTTGCAGCAATCCAGCTCAAAAAAGGGGTGAAGGCGGTGATAGATATAAGTATATTACTACATATATGCAGATCGAAATCATACATCCACTCAGAGATATAGAGAGATAAAGAAGACAATGAGAGAGATGGGTTTGAGATAATTATAGGTCGTGCGTCTTTTTTTTTTTCTCTCTCTAGCTCTCCCTCAAAACTGTCATAGGGATCTGATCCATCTTTTGTTGTTGACGACCAAGAGACAGCATTCCTGAGACCCAAAGAGGCTTTTGTTTGGGTTTGATGATCAGTTCTCAATTCCCGAGGAGAACTTTTTGGTCTTGTGGTTTTGTCTGGTGCCAGTGGGGTTAAAAAGTTGGCAAAGAGAGAGTGAAAAGAAAGCGTCAAAAAGCCCCTTTTTTATTTACAGCGCCTTGTCTCCCTTCACTCATTGGTAAACAAAGGCTTTATATCGACCCAGATCTGAGCAACAAATTCACTTTGGAGTTTGGATCATATACTGCTGCTGTAGACGATCGAATATCCATTAAAGGTTTTATTCTTCTTCCTTCTTTGGTTTCTTTCTTTTCTTCTTTTTTATTTTTCAATTTAAACATGTAGCAAAAACATTATAAAACAGTCTTGATTTGTATCATAGGTTCTTGGTGATCTATTTCTGAAACCAAATTAAGTTTACTATCTCAAGATTTCGGATTTCTAGATTCCTCTCCATGAGATACCAAAAAATCCTCAGTTTTTGTTTTCGAAACATATTAGAGAAAACATTACTCACAAATTAGTTTTTCATTTCTCTCTTCATGTCACTGCCTCCGAAGTATCGATTTGGATTATTTTCTATCACGATCCCAATTACCATCCTCTTATTATTGAGCTTCGTTATGTATCTTTAATTTCTTCAAAACTAATATACACTTGGTTTTTCCAGAAAGATCAACGTAGCAGGTCCTTTTTCTTGTTTTTGTTTTTCCCAATCGCGGACAATATGGTAAATATACGTATTTGATCAAGCTTTCAAGATCTCTTGAAGAAGGTAATAGTTTATGTATGTATGATCATGGGTTTTTTTTTTTTTTTTTTTGATCGGCATGATCATGGGTTTTTACTTTTGTTTAGTTGATTGCTTATGTATGATCATGGGTTTTCGCTCTTAACCAGCTAGTATTCACTTTTACAAGTGGAGTAAAAACCTTTTTAGATTATTACTGTCATTCTTGTTCAAAAAGCCAACTTAAATGTATCCAGCTCTTCCAGCATTTTTCCATATATATATGGGTATTGATTAAATGGATATAACCAAAAACTAATTTTGCAACATATGCATGAAATTAACGATATGAAACGGTGCATATAATTACTATGTATGTATCTCATACTTCATTTTAATTTTCATGGGTTTATTTATTTATTTACGTCGAAATTTACTGGCCAGTTTCTTGGAGTGTTTCATGGTTTATTTATTTATTTTTGCTGTTCAAAAAAAGTTTCTTGGAGTGTTTGAACACAACCTAAATTGGCAGACTTTTGATTGTGTTCATGAGATAGCTTGAGTTACACTTATCCAAGTGGGGCTTTGCTTGATTGAAGGCTTAAAGATGGTACTGGATTGAACATTTTTTTTTTTTTTTGCACTAAACCTACTCGATCCCTCCTGATTTGTTAGTCTTTTCTGTAGAATGTGCAACTTTTGGATTAAAAAACCACTTGTTTTGTCGTAGATAAATTTTTGAAAATCTTTTTCACCAGTTAATCATAATTGTAAGTTCAACTTTTTAAGAGGTGAAAACTTATCTACTAGCATACATTATTTTCCGATCCGCTTATTGACGGTGGTGTATGTTGGTTATAAACATACTTTTAAAATAATAATCCAAATTGGTATTTAGGTTGCATCTGGAATGACTGTCTTATTATTGATTAATCAGTGACGTTTGCAACATAGAAATGCCACAAAGTACATGGAAACATTCCGAAATTCAAGATTAATAATTTTTTCAGCGCATGGTTTCTTAAAACTTGGTCATGGTGGTCAATAACTATGCTGGTGGCTATGTTAAATCATTGCATTCTTTCAAATAGAAATGGCTATAAAATGTTGCATCCAATTGATTGCATAAGCAATAATTTTAATGACTTACACACACACACACACACAAATATATATATATACATATATTATATGTACACACACACACACACAAGGCATGATTTAAAGTTTTTTATAGAAGATTAAATTTTTTTGATAAGAAAAAATAATATTATTAACAAGAGAGTGATTACAAGACCGCGCTACACCCCAATTAACAACCTACTTATTTTTGTTTTATTTTGAAACAAGGAATATATTTTTTTTTTATCAGCAAACAATGAATATTATTAACTTGGTTAAAGATTGCGATTACAAGTAGGTTGGCACGTAAAGCACAACATTATGGGCATCTTTTCAAGAAACACGACGTGAAGTTTTTTTTTTTGCGCTCAGCAACATGGCGTGAATTCTTGATTTTAAGTAACATAATTATTGAAGGCGTGTAATTATAAAATAGTTATAAATACTTATAATTCAATTTGTACTAAAAGGATGGAATAGAATATTTGAAGTTAGTTATTTGTTTTTACAGGTTTTAGAATAAAGTTGCTCTTAATATATGGCACAGACAAATTTCAGCACATATAGATATCGCATGTCGAATCTAATAATTGTCATTGGACTCATTGCTGAGGTTTGTAATTTCTTTTATGTGTGTTTGTATTTGCAAATGCAGGTTCCAAATTCCAGATTTAGGAGGATATGGAAACGTTTTCGCATGTTCCTCCCGGTTTTAGATTCCACCCCACGGATGAAGAACTTGTTGATTACTATCTCCGAAAGAAAATCGCTTCGAGAAGAATTGATCTAGATGTTATTAAAGATGTTGATCTCTATAAAATTGAGCCATGGGATCTTCAAGGTACCCTTTTCTTCATCTTAATACAAAAATAAATATCCATGCACACGCGTAAGCTATTTATCTTTTCTTCTTTTTTTTGCCCTTTACGTTAATTTTATATGGACAGAGCTATGCAAGATTGGGACTGAGGAGCAGAATGAGTGGTATTTCTTTAGCCACAAGGATAAGAAATATCCAACCGGGACACGAACGAATAGGGCAACGAAAGCTGGATTTTGGAAGGCTACCGGAAGAGATAAGGCGATTTACGCCAAGCATGCTTTGGTTGGGATGAGAAAGACGCTAGTGTTTTATAAAGGTCGAGCCCCAAATGGACAGAAATCAGACTGGATAATGCATGAGTATAGGCTTGAAACAAATGAAAATGGGAGTACTTCTCAGGTAAATAACTAAACTGTGGATAATTTTGTTTGAGAATTTTTTTTTTTTTTGGCCATTAAACTCTTTTTTCGGTGCCCGAAATTTGCATTTTATCTGCCTTTTGTTGATGGAACAATTCGCTAAAATGTCCATTGTATAAGATCATCATGAATGAATAATCCTATTTGAATTTTTCCCTGGATTGGTGCCATGAAATGTTGATCGATCACCTGCCTTAGGTGGACAGGTGGTCAAAGAGGCAATGAAATTTTGGACAAACGGACGAGAGATACATGAGACCTTTATGAGAATGTTACAATCTCCAACAGCTTAAAACTCTAGTGACCAAAATGATTTCCATCTCTTTCATTATTTTTACCTGAAAATCTTTGTAATTCTACTAGGAAATGTTCACATGACATATTTGTTATCGGTTTTTCCCTTTCAACTCGTCTCCAACTATTGCCAATTAATTTTGAATTTATGCAATTCTACCAGGAAGAAGGATGGGTTGTCTGCAGGGTGTTCATCAAGCGAATCACTGCAACGCGCAAAATGGGGGACCACGATTCGCCGTTTTGGTACGAGGATCAAGTCTCATTTATGCCTGATTTCGATTCGCCGAGGCAGATTTCTCACCCTTATACTTCGCACAATCATCAGTACTATTCCTGCAAACAAGAGATTGAATTGCACCACAATATGCCTCCTCAAAACCCTAATTTCCTCCAGCTCCCTCAGCTCGAAAGCCCAAACAATGGATCCATTATGCAGTCCTCAACCCTAACACAAGAAGAGCCTTTCAAGCAACAAAGCAACATTCAAGAAAACATCAACTCGGTGGATCAATTGACCGACTGGAGAGTGCTTGATAAGTTTGTCGCGTCTCAGCTCAGCCACGAAGACGCATCCAAGGAGGATATCCAGACCTACTCAAGCTCGGCCTCGTTTCAAGTTGCTCAACACATGAACATGCTGCTCAATGGGTCAGAGAGGCACGATGGCGGTTCAGAATACGCGTCCATGTCCACCCCAACTTGCCCAATTGATCTGTGGAAGTGAAAAGCTTATGCCTTATCGAATATTGACATTATATATTAATGATAGGTAAATCCAGACTAAAAGAAAACAAAAGCGTACATCTCTCCAAAAGTTTCTGTTCTTCTATCCCAACACAATACTCGATCTCAAAGCACTATCGTACGTTGAGATTGCGTTTGGATAGAAAAAAGATAGATTTTGGGGACGGAGAATTCTGTGTATCGATGATATTGTTGTACATAGAGAAACTAAAATGGGTGATGCTTAAATAGCAGGTGGGAATCTGCTACTCCTTGTATTGATAAATGCTAGTAGATAGGCAGCTACTTGAACTTGAGATGCCTAATTACAAAAAACATATCTAAGTGTAATGTTTGCCGAGTGCATGCCTTGGGCTTGTCTCGGCGTTTGTTGGATGTATTTTTCATTTGATGCAGTTTTATATGACATTAAAAGGACTTTATTGTCGAAATCTCGTCTATTTATTTTGCTGTCGCGTAGCATTTTTTACCTTCAAACTTTCTACTCGGTATTCGTGCTCCTTAAGTCGATCAGGTACTCGGTAATCCACAATATTTCATGTCCCTGCACTATTGTTAATTCCAAATCGGGGGCTTCTCTGCAACCTTAAACACGAAGAAGAAGATGCATAGTTTCCGTAATGTACATGAGTATTGTATATCTAGCGTGAGGGGACTGCCATTTTGAAGTTATTTATTCGACGCTTTTTTTTTTTCTTTCCTTTTTTTTTTTTTCCTTTGAGTAACGCGAGAAATTGATCCCACCATCCGCAACCTTAGGTTCTATGGCTGCACAGTAAAATAGTTATACGGAGCTCCGTCCAACAGCCATTTCGCATAAGTTTTCGCTTGCAGGAGTTGAATTAAAGACTTGTTGTGTGCTTGTACGATACTTACTCCACCCTTCTTACCGGTTATTTATGTGTTTGTGGATTTAATCAGAAGTGGTTTACACATGATAGTAAAAAACTCAATGAATTCCACAGTAGTGTTCTAAGTTCTCATCCATGCAAGAAAGTGTAAATTTCCATGCAAGAAAGTGTAAATTTCCATGCACACTGTGTTTTCGCTCCAAAACGTTTGAACTGAGCTCTTTCCTTTGTGTTAATGTTCCATATAGGTCCCATATCACTAACAATATTCTAACATAGTAGTGAAATACATGATTCATCACTTCCTTTTATGAGAAATCAATACCTCGTATATAAGGTTTAAATAACGGTTTCTTGATACGTAACGATAAAGTGTAACGATTTCGGTAATATCGAACGTTACCGAATGGAAATCGGGTATAGCAGTCATGAATTTTTAAAAATTATTTTTCGTAAAAAAATAATTTTAAATTGATTAAATAACCCATAACGGTTGTGAACCGGTCCCTGAATTGAATATAGACTGATACATAACGGTACCGGCCGATACGGATGCAATTTGTCCCTCTCACGGGTATACCGGGTTGTAACGGTATATGAAAGGCCAAAAACGGTTACGTAACGGCCAGTTTTTAAAACCATGTATTTAGAAATTTATTGAGAAATAATTTTTGCGGACCACATTCACTAAGGCTCTGACGCGCCCCACATCTCAAGCACTTGAAAATTGTAGCATTCACCTCACTTTACGATAAAACGGTTGCGTAGAAGGCATTAACAAAGAATTTGGCTTCTCTACGGTCCGAGTTTGAACTTCAGAGAGCAGGTCCTGAAGTGCAATAATGATTGCCCATCTGTATTTATTATGGTCCATATTTGCTAAAAGACCATTGCTGGTAAGAGTGTCAACAAGGTAAAATCTTATCAACAGCACCTTTTAACAAATATGGACCATTGATTATGGAAATGAACAGCTGACCAAACCCAGGATGCAGAGAAGTTAATGAATACGGAAATTATCCGTGGAATCCTCTCTCCAAAATCCCGCTATCCCCTACAACAAGCCACAAGATCAATGACAGAGTGATAGGTAATATTGCAGATAGGGAGCTTAAGATAAAAAGGCGCACAGAGCCGCAGAAGATTTTGGAGAGGGATCTGGTCTTCAAATATTACAATACGCAAACATGCACGGTTGCTAATTAATCACAATACCAAAGGGAAAGAACTCATGCGTTGTATTTTATATGTAAGGATTGTTTGTAAAGCCATGTTGTCTGCACATATAAACCAGCTCTAGTTCTTACTTCTTACCGCATTTCTCAGTTTTTATTCATATGAAACCTTCACCTGGAGAAGCCAAAGCTAGCTAGGTGAGAACCATAGTGAACCAGAACTCTCTAAACTGCGAGCAAATATAATATCAGAGGGTGATGACCGACCAAGCCTCTGATGAAGAAACAAAAAAAACGAGACAATGCTAAAATAACATTTGCTTACCTCGTTGCACGAACCGAAAATTCAGATATTGGAGAAGAAAAATAGGCATAATTCGGGCAACGGATGGCTTGAAGTAAGGGAATTTGGATGGGTTATGACTCACATTAATATATACACCTAAAGAAAGGAGAATAAAAATTAGTCTCATAATTGAGGAGAAAGTGTGATGTTGTAAAAATCTGGGGCCGTCATTGACTTTGATATGATTTAACTTGGGTTGAAGTCAAAGCATTGACACATACGATCCCTTTCAAGCAATGCCATGTCCACAGGGAACAAAATTATTGGGCGTGCTCTTATCAACTCATCATTCACCGTATTCCCTAACAATCACACAAGAGAGAGAGAGAGAGAGAGAGAGAGAGAGAGTTGAAAAGGTGAAGTTTTCCTTTTTCTCACTGGAAGTTAGGTTTTATTTATTTACATTCTAACTCCAAAGTTGGAATATTTGGCCATTCGAACTTACAACCTCTCACAAAGCAAGCCTTAAATTGCATTCTCATACCGGTAATTACCCCACTTGCCAAACCCTTTGGGTTATTCCCAGTTTATATTAT
This sequence comes from Vaccinium darrowii, assembly GCA_020921065.1. Taxonomy (NCBI): domain Eukaryota; kingdom Viridiplantae; phylum Streptophyta; class Magnoliopsida; order Ericales; family Ericaceae; genus Vaccinium; species Vaccinium darrowii. The sequence continues at coordinate 17,272,391 of CM037162.1, forward strand.
ACTCCCTCCGTCCCTAAACTTTTGACCTTTTTGGGATTGCGTGTCATTTTAAATTACTTATATCTTTTTATTTATAACGTTTTATGTGATTTTGAAAACTTTGTTTAATAGAACTAATTAAAATCTATCAAACAAGATCCATATTGCATATTTTTTGACATTTACATTGAAAGATATAGGCATTTGAAAATGACACACTGTCCAAAAAGTGTCAAAAGTTTAGGGACGGAGGGAGAAATAAAAAATGAAGAGGACAAAAAAAAACACACACACAGACACATGCTTTATTGTACTTTTTATATGTAGTAATAGTAATATATTTTCACATACTTTTCACACACTTTCAGTAAAATTTTTAATTAGACATTTAGATTGTTAATAACGAATTCATTTAAAAGCTTAAGTTGTTAGAGAAAGAGATTTGTATCTTCAACACGTCCCGTCATGTGTAGCTGGGCTCTTCTCCATATGTGAGCTAATTCACATGCAAATTTTAATCATTAGGTGTGCGGCCAGTAATGTTCAATCCTAAAATCTATTGCCTGTTGTGATACCATATAAAAACTTATTCATCTGATTTTATAATTTTCCAACAAAATAAACCAAGAATAGCATTTTTTAACCTTTACGCATGAGAAAGAAGTGGCTGAGTTAGTGCGCCATACTCCCACCTTGCGAATTTCAAGAACAAACAGACCACGCGCATTCATTAGGTTTCTAATTACTAGCTCTTTAAGGTTGTTTTTTATTATTTATTTTATTTTTATTTTAAGAAACCTTTATGTTGTTTTGCAGGCCAAGTATTATTGATACATTGACCATGTGATAGTAGTCCATGTGACAATGCATAATTTGAATGTTTCCTTACTCCCCAGATCCCAGACACTAAGAATGGATTGAGAAAATAACAGTTTCAATTATTCTCTTAGACTTTTTCTACCATTAGTCCTATCCCTTCGTTTATTTTGCAATTTCTCTTGTAAAAATGAGTATGAACCGTTAAAATAAAAAATTAGGCCACAGACAGGGGCGACACCAATGTAGGAGTAGTGGGGTCAGTAGACCCCAATCCCCAGTCAGCCAAAATTTTGTAAAACTTACGGAGTACATAGTATACGTTTGTAGTATAACTAATGGTAATATGACACCACATCAAATTCTCACTGAATCCGTAGATCTATAGTCTACGCATTTGTTTAGCTCTCTCGTATAGGCTGCTGGCACCTATCCTTTTTACAATACTAGTACTGTATTTTCCAACCCATTTCAAATTCTTGTACTCATTTCTATTTCTATTGTGTCTTCTTTTAAAGCTTTTTTTTTTTTTTACGGAAAATGCTAACATGTGCCCACTTTGTGCTTACGAAGGTTAAAAAAGTGTGTTGAAATTTATAAAAATATACTATATAAATAGGTGTAAATATATTAAAAGTATAAAAAATGCATTCAAATATATGCATGCTTTTTCTTGTTTTTTGTGTGCTTATTGTGAGCCTCCAAGACCTTTGTTTTATTACTTGAATTAGAAACAAATGAGTATTTTTGCATGATCTAAAATATTTAACTTGACGTAGATAAATTCAAAAATTATGCAACAATAATTTTTATTTAAGAATCTAATAAAAAAATAAAAAATAACCTTTTGTCTATGATTTTAGATTTGGTAATTTAGTTTTCAACTCTATTAATATTGCACAATATGGCATATGACAAGTTTTGATTTTGACGTAAAATTATTTAATGACACCACTAATCAAAAAACCTGGAGTCTCCACTAGCCACAGATGAAAAAAAAAAACTGTAAAAATGATTTTTTTACTCTTTTAGACAACCTAAAAGAAGACTTAATTAGACTTACGGTGGCCAAGTAGTAATATAGAATTTGTATTATTAAGTTAGTGGTCCTAACAATACGTTCAGTTTTAATCTTTGTAAGATTAGCAGTGCTTAGCCAAAAAAAACCGAAAATGATAAATGTACAACAACCCAACTCCAACATGTCTCGAACACACTGTGAGTTGGAGACATGTTAGAGTTTTTTGTTGTACATATATCATTGTTGAAAAAAACTGTCTCTTAAACAACAAAAATAAGTTGTTAATGTTTCCAAAATAAATAAGGTTTTGATTTTATCTTTATTTCCATGATTAAAATGGAACCACAGTTATAGTAAGTAATTTTACTATTAATAGAAATGTGGGTAATGTTCACCTAGGGTGAAGAAAATCGAACTCTTGTAGCATGTACCACACGGTCCACAGCCCCATCCACTTACCTCCACTCCAAAATCTACCCTATACCAACTACCTCGTATACTCCAATTTTTAATATCCGTATAGAATACATGATGGATCAAGTCTTGCAAATAATTGGAGGAGATCTACATCGTACATACTCCCATCTACTGATCAGTACAGATTGAATACAGTGTGTGTGTGTGTGTGTGAGAGAGAGAGAGAGAGAGGGAGAGAGGGTATCCCCCAAAGAATGGGGGGGGGGGGGGGGGGGGGGGGGGGGCTGAGGGGTATATGCCCTGATGGAAAATGCTTGAAGGGCGGACATAAAAAAAGGGGACATCAATTATCTCTAGTCATTTATGGTTTCGGAGCACACTTTTGTTTTTTGTTTATTTGTGATTAATGTTGGACCACACTACTCGACAAAATTAAAGAACAAGTAAAGGCCAACCAGTTTGATTGATTCCTTTTAAGTTATTGACATACTCTCTTCGTCCACTTTTGTTCGTTAATTTTTAAAATATTTGACATTTTTTATTACTTATATCTCTCAATATGAATCTCAAATATATATATACACCACACTTATCCTCCAAACTCCTGGATTTTATTAAGTTACGGACCTCATTGATTCCGATCGAATTTCGATGATCTGAACCGTCCAATGTGTTTAAAAGGTGTTTTTTAGGGCCTTCGCGAGAAATCAGCAAAAAAAAAAAAATACTAGGAAGGGCCTGATTCGAGCCGTTTTTCACAAAAAATGTATATGTACAGTTTTGTGAAAACGGCTCGGATCAAGCCCTTCCCGGTATTTTTTTTTGATGATTTCTCGCGGGTACCCTAAAAAACACATTTTAAACACATTGGACGGTTCGGATCATCGAAATTCGATCGGGAAATGAGGTCCGAAATTTAACAAGTTAAGGGAGTTTGGAGGGGAGGTGGACTGTATATATATATATATATATATATATATATATATATATATATATATATATATATATATATATATGGGGCCGGTTCTAGGGACACAACAAAAAACACATAAAAAAACACTCGCTTTTGTTTCGGGTTATATTGTGATGATCTAAACCGTTCACTTTGTTTAAATCGATAAAATGGGAAATCATGTAAAAATTCAGCCCAATTGAATATCGATAAGTGCTTGATCCGAACAGTTTTTCAAAAAACTTGACAGGAGCTAGTGTCCTTAGAATTGTGTGGATCGAGCACCTACCGATATCCGAATGAGTTAAACTTTTGCGGGTATCCTTAAAAATATGTTATAAACAAGTTAAATGGCTCAGATTATCAGCGTGGAGCTCCAAACCATGTTGTGTTTTTTTATGTGTTTTTTGTTGTGTCTCTAGAACCGGCCCCTATATATATATATATATATATATATATATATATATATATATAATATGGATCTTGTTTAATAAATCTCAATTAGTTCTATTATATAAAATTCACAAAATCTCAAAAGCTATAATTAAGAAATAAAAAATGGCACTGTATAAAAAATGGACCAACAAAGGACATGTGAGGGAGTACTTGATAAAGGGACGGCAGCCCAGCCATCTACCAAATAATACAAAATTGCAGCTTCAACCTTTTTCTTTTGATTTTCTTCTCTTTTGTGGCCTTTGAATGTAAGAATGAGGAGCATATAAGTGGTAAATTGAGCATAGGTAACAAAGTACAGTAGAAATAGAAACGGTTCGATTGAAAGTTGAACTGATCGGGAGTGTTAGATTAATTGGCAATTCCCAGATTTTGACAAAACCATAGGAGTCTGTATTTCATTCTTTTTCCATTTGGGTTTTGAAGGTAGAGTTTTACTCCCTTTGTGCGTGTTTCTTAGTTCTTTTTGGAAGTTTATGCCACTTTTTAAATTAATTAAATCTTTTAATATGAATCTTATAAAATATGTAATATGGATCTTGTTTGATAAATTGTTCTATTATTCAAAATTTTCAAAAACATGAAAAACATTATAAATAGAAAGATGTAAACATTTGAAAGTGACACAAACTCCGAAAAAGGATCAACAAACATGAACGAAGGGAGTGATATTGAGTCTAGACACTCCCCCCCTGTGGATCAAGAATTGAGAAGGAGGCTTTACCTGTGTCAATGCCGTGCAAAATGATTTGAGCTTAATCCAGAAAGGTAATAGGCATTTCATTTTGCATTTTGTTCATAATTTTTCCATGTATCAATTGAGTTTTTGTGTCTAGAATTTATTGGGAAACTCTTGCTTTTCTTTCATAAGGCTTCGATTTTGTTTTTCGATGTTGAGAGAACCAATTTTTCAGGCATGAAGGGGTCTTTTTTTAATTTTTAATTCCACAGAGTAGCGTTTGTCGAGCACCTCGTAGGCACATGTGCGTCTCTCCATTTTGTAAGGACCGTTGGCTAGCGTTTCCTTAGCGCCTCTGGCATCTAGAGCGCCTCCTTGTCGCCTCTAGTCTTTCCCCGAATTTTTGGAGCGCCTCTGTGGCACCTCCAAAGCGCTCTGAGGCGCTTCGCCTATTTTAGCCTACGTGTCACTCTCCTATTAAAGTGTTTTGTTTATGACACTATAAATACATATTTTTCTCTCCTTCAGTTTATCCCCAATGGCATACTCAAAATAAAACATTGCCAAAGTTAGCAATGTGTGGCCCAATAAGTGCTTACAATTGAATAATCAAAGTTAGCGAACATCTTAACCATACTCAAATTTTGGCCATTGCAAAATCAAAGTTACCAACGTTTTCACAATAACCAAGTTTAATGGACCCATATCTCCTCAATTAAACACACCCATTATTACTACCAAAAAAAAAAAAATCTCTCTCTCTCTCTCTCAACAATATTTTAAAAAGAATCTTGATTTTTTTTTTAAAACCTTTTTTTTAAAAAAACTGCTTGTTTTTTAAAACTGAATTTTTTTTTTCAAAAAACGGTTTTTTCAAAAAATGTTTAATTTTTTTTGGAAAACTTGTGACGGCCCTATTTTCGACTGTATTATTTTACAAAAATAACTCGTTATTTCGATTATAATTAGAACAATCCAAAATTTCCAAACACATTTTATAAAAGATTTCAAATTATAAATTATTAGTTGTTTTTAATTTAATTTTACTATCGTATGTATTTAAGTATGCGCGCGCCCGAGAGTGTTTATGTACAATACCCGATTATGTGAATGTGTACATGCATCACCTATATATAAGTGTATACATAAGTGTATACAGCACCTATATATAAGTGTATACACATTTATATATAATCTTTTAAAAAAAAAAGAAGAAGAAGAAGGATAGAAGGTTGCAGGAACATGATAAGGAACGGTTAGGACAGCACTAGAAAAGAGAAGAAAGAATATATTGAATCTTAAATTAATGTATTTACAAGAGAGGGGTATATATACCCAAGAGAATGAAAGATAAAAGGAAACGAAATAAAATCAAAACACTAATATTACGGGATTACATATCAATCAAATCCCTAAGAATCCGGTCAAATATTACGCCGGATATGATGTGATTCCAACACTCCCCCTCAAGCTGGAGCAAAGATATCGATCATGCCCAGCTTGCGAAGAGTGGTCTTGAGAAGAGATGGCCCTACTGGTTTGGTAAGAGCATCAGCAGCCTGTTCACAAGACGGGACAAACTTAGTAACGATGATTCCTGATCTCACTTTTTCTCTGATGAAATGAATATCAACCTCAATATGCTTTGTTCTTTCGTGGAGGACTGAATCGGAGGCTAGCATAATGGCTGACTTGTTATCACAGTACAATGTAGAAGGCATACATGCAGGAAATCCCAATTCAGCAAGAATGGAGTGAAGCCATAGGATCTCACAAGATCCCTGAGCCATTGCCCTGTATTCTGCCTCAGCAGAAGATCGAGAAACCACAGATTGTTTCTTACTCTTCCAAGAGATAAGGTGGTTTCCATAGAATGAACAGAAACCGGATGTGGACCTCCTATCTGTCACAGACCCAGCATAATCAGCATCAGTGAAGCATGAGATTTCGAGAGAATTTTTCGAATCATAGAATAGACCAAGACCAGGTCATGACTTCAAGTATCTCAGAATATGATAAACTGCATCTAGATGAGAAGTGCGGGGGGAATGCATAAACTGGCTAACCAAACTCACTGCAAAAGCCAGATCAGGTCTCGTGTTAGTTAGGTAGATGAGTCTCCCAACTAACCGCTGATACATTGACATATCTGGTAAAGGGTCCCCGGAATCGGCTGATAATTTTACATTTGGATCCATCGGCGTCGATGCAGGTTTACAGCCCATCATCCCAGTATCTCTCAGGAGATCGAGGGAATATTTTCGTTGTGAAAGGAAAATCCCATGCCTAGAGCGAGCGACTTCTATGCCCAGAAAGTACTTTAAGTCTCCCAAATCCTTAACATCAAAAACTGAGCTAAGGTTCTTCTTTACTTGTACAATCCCTGACCTGTCATCCCCTGTCAAAATAATATCATCCACATATATAGATAGAATCACACACTGTCCTTGAGAGTTTCTTTGGATGAAGCAAGTGTGGTCAGAATGACACCTTGAAAAACCAAGGGCAAGGACTACGTCACTGAACCGAGCGAACCAGGCCCGAGGAGATTGCTTCAACCCATATAGAGATTTTCGTAAACGACAGACTTTGCCAGCATACTCCCCCTCTGCCCGAAAACCCGGAGGGGGTTCCATATAAATTACCTCATCCAAATCCCCATTCAGAAAAGCATTCTTGACGTCCATTTGGTGTAAAGGCCACGAATGAGAGGCGGCAAGGGAGATAAGCAAGCGAACGGTAGTGAGTTTTGCCATTGGAGCAAATGTGGCAGTGAAGTCCTTCCCCGGAACTTGAGTAAATCCCTTAGCCACTAACCGAGCTTTATACCTGTCAACAGAACCATCAGCCTTGTGTTTCACAGCAAACACTCGAGTGGCTCTTGGCATACTCCCCCTCAGCCCGAAAATCATACTTGGGATTTAGTGGCTCTTCCTGAGGGGGAGAAAACAGTGGAGTGCAAATGGGTGTTTGCTGTGAAACACAAGGCTGATGGTTCTGTTGATTGGTATAAAGCTCGGTTAGTGGCTAAGGGATTTACTCAAGTTCCGGGGAAGGACTTCACTGCCACATTTGCTCCAGTGGCAAAACTCACTACCGTTCGCTTGCTTATCTCCCTTGCCGCCTCTCATTCGTGGCCTTTACACCAAATGGACGTCAAGAATTAATGCTTTTCTGAATGGGGATTTGGATGAGGTAATTTATATGGAACCCCCTCCGGGTTTTCGGGCTTGACTACAGAAGCACCAACTGACGGCTCCCCAACACCATTCTTTTTACCTCCATCAGTCATTGTGAAGACCGCACAATCAAAGAGCAATCAACCCGGTGGTGATAAAGAAAGGGAGGGCTACACACTAATCTACTAGCCCAAGAAAAATAGAATAGAAAGAGCACACAAGACCTTTCTACAGCATCAACAAGTCACACATGTGACCAACTATGACCCAAACGGATCACAGCAATCAGAGAGAGAGAGGAAACCCTAGGTTGTTGTTATAATAGCAACTGGTGAAAGAACTAGGGCAGTAGCGTGATGGGTTAAAGGAGAGAGAGAGTGGTAGTGGTCGGAGAGTGGTGGCTAGTGTTGGCTAGGGTTACAGTTTGGTGGCTAGGGTTACAGTTTGGTGAGATAGATGTTGGCTCTGATACCAACTAGAAAAGAGAAGAAAGAATATATTGAATCTTAAATTAATGTATTTACAAGAGAGGGGTATATATACCCAAGAGAATGAAAGATAAAAGGAAACGAAATAAAATCAAAACACTAATATTACGGGATTACATATCAATCAAATCCCTAAGAATCCGGTCAAATATTACGCCAGATATGATGTGATTCCAACAACAGCTACACGGAAAAAAATAAAATAAAAGGAAAGAAAGAGCAGATTCATTGATCTTATCAAATCAAGGATTCCTTTTTGGGTCAAGACCAACGATGGGGGATCAGATTTCTCTATAGATGACTTCATGTTCAGGTTCAACACCTTATTGGATTCCATGTAAAATGTATCCAATGATCTTGCTTTCTGTTTTTTCTGTTATTCCAGGGGCATGTCTTGGTGTTTTCTTATTTGGATAGCTCCTTGCTTTCCATTTTCCTTGGGTCTGAGGTTGCTTGTTCATGTTGGAGTTTTTCTCCTCATTGTTCTTTGCTCCTCTTCCCTTTTAATCTTTGTTTCAAATATTAATAAAATTCTTTGTCTTAAAAAAAGAGAGAGTCACTACTACAATAAACTTAAAAGATCACGGGTAAAAACCATGATCTTTATAATTTAATCACGGTTTTAAAACCGTGGTTAATGGAGCCGTTATCAAAAGTCTTGAAGATTCAACCCCGGTTTATGTCTGTGATTAAATGTAAGTCCAAACTGATATAGAAACACATGAGACGTGATGATAAACAAGATAAGATCACGGTTTGGACAACAAACCATGGTTAAAGATCGTAAAAGATCATGATTTGAACAAAAAAATGTGTTTTAAAATATTATACAATTACGGTTTACATGGCGAACCGTAGTTAAATCAACAATATTATAACGGTTTAAAGACAAAACTGTGATGAAATTAGTTTTAAGATCACGGTTTGGACAAATAACGCGATTAAAAACATTATACAATTACGGTTTGCTCAAAAAACCGTGATTAAATTAATTATACAATCACGATTTGGATAAAAAATTGTGATTGGATTAACTATACCATTACGGTTTGGACATACGTGCCTCGTGGCATCATCTCCACAACGTCCCAACTCTTATATCCCAACATGCATTTGCTAAGAATTGAACCTCCTACCTCCCAATTCTTATCCTAACACTCAACCATGAGGCTACCTAAGTCTTCATGTCACATTTCCCCAAAAAAAAATGTATATGTATTATCTTTCATTTATTCCCTTTTATATTACAACAAATATGGAAGGAAAATTTATCGAAATAGTCCCTCTAGTTTAACTCCAGCCTTGATTTCGCCCCTCACCTTTCAATTTCACTCTAACAACTCATGTAGTTTCAATTTTGGTCGAATTGAGTCCAAAAGTTAACTTCCGTTAGCAAACTTAACAGATATCCCAATTTGGACTTTTTTTGAAGGGTAGAACAGACATTTTGCCCACCCTCTTACCCAATAACAAATCTTAACTTCTCCTACCCTTTTTTTACCCTTTGCGAATCTCAAAAAAAAAAAAAAATCACCAAAAATATAAAATTGAGGGGTAAAAAAACTTAATCTCACATTAAATTAAATCCAAAGGAAAATGGGCAAAATCATAAAATCATCAAATCAAAAAAACTTAATCTTACATCAAAATTATAACCGAAAAAGCTCTAATATGCATCACACCCATTGAAAGAAACCCCGTAATTGGCAATCACGATGATGACGATGTGCTCCTTCATGCTAAATGGACCCGAGTTCAAGCTGAAGGAACAACCAGGGCAAGTTCCTCGCTCAACTAGGCACTTGTCGTGGTCCCCCATGTGCCCATTGGGTTTCTTGGCGTCGGGTTTGGACGCCATTTTGGGGCGCTGGTGAAAGTGGTGATGGTTCAATTTCCTCTCAATTTTTTGAATTTATTTTTTTGAGATTTGTAGGGGGTAAAAAAGGGGTAAGAGGAGTTAGGGTTTGTTATTAGGCAAGAGCGAGGGCAAAAATGTCTGTTCTACCCCTCAGAAAACTCCCAAATTGGGATTTCCGATAAGTTTGCTAACAGAAGTTAACTTTTGGACTCAATTCGCCCAAAATTGAAACTACAGGGGTCGTTACAGTGAAATTGAAAGGTGGAGACGAAATCGAGACTAGGGTTAAACTAGAGAGACCATTTCGATAAATTTCCCAATATGCAATATATTTTACATAAAATATATATTGCATTATATCATAATATATATTATATTACATTACATTATAATATTTTAATTTATAGAAATTATACAATCGACAACGTAAATTTGGTCGTCGCAGACTAACCTCTGACGACACCTAGTAATTTAGTAGAGACACTAACAAAAAATTAGTTAGTGACATGTTTTCTCTTTGGCGACTAACATTTTTTATCGCCATTATTTCTCTGTCAAATTCTACTTTAGCGACTAATCTCATATTTCTGTCGACAAAGGCATTGCATAAGGCAACAAACGTTTTTTTCGTCGCCAAAAGTGATGCATAAGGCAACAAAATTAAAAGACCTAAAATAAAAAATAAAGTGTGGGAAATTTATCGAAATGGTCCCTCCAGTTTAACCCCTGCTTGACCGTTCGGGTGACTAAAAATAAGACGCGTCCCAAGTGTAGGACTCTCAACCGATGTAACATAATATCCGGAAGTACCGGAGTCGAATCCACAGAGACGGACGAACGTGTGCAGGACTCAAAGATGACGGGTTCACAGTTTATCTTGGCTCTTAGGTAGCCACCCCTTGTTTAATGATTAATTTACTAACTAAATTACCAGACTGAATTAACTAAAAACGGATTTAAAAAGGAGAGTACAGCAGTGGGAACCCAGCGTCCGCGACTAGCCTAACCAATGTTTACTCGGGCCACAATTACTCCTTTTACTGATTTTAGAACAAGAAAAAGATCCCTAACAAATGCGCACCACCTGTCACCAGATTCCGTGCGCATTCAAATTCCGGCGATGCCTGGGTTTTGTTTGTTAGACGAGTTTCCGTTTCCTAAAACTGCCCGAAAATCAAGTTAATTCGGCCCCGAGGTGAAACATCGATTAGTCTAGTGCGCAGCGCCTTCGCCCGCAGCCGCACTCTATACGACTACTCGCTCATGATGCTTGAAGTAACAGAAATTATAATAACCCTAGATCTAAACATGATTCTGAATACGAAATAAACAAAAGATACGAATTAAACAAGTACCAAAGAATAACTTTATTAAAGAACGGGAATTAATAACGAATTACCGGAATGCCAGTAATTGAACAAAGCTTGAAAACTCGAAAGGAAAATCTCCAAAGGAAAAGTCGGCTCCTCAAACGGGAGAAAAACAAACTAAAGTTGGAACCCTAATTCTGCCTCAAAAAGAGGTATTTATGTCTTTCCCGAAGCCCAAACACGTGGCAAAATCACCGGCCCATTTAAGCTAGTCGGTATCGATACAGGCTTTTAGCCGTATCGATACCCAGACATTCTGTTCGCAGATGATGCCCACGGTATCGATACAGAGAAAGTCATGCATCGATACCGAGCCTCTAAAATTGCTTTTGGCTTGTTTGCTAGTCCTTGCTTGGGCCCCACCAGTTCCCAGCATGCCCAATGTCATGTGTCCACTTTACGTGCTCCTCCGGCCCGTTTCCTACAAAACAAACACAACAATACCAAAACACAAGACAACACCGCATCAAGTGGAAAATGGAATAAATCGCGCCTCTAATGCGCTAATTCGCCCTACTTAGGCGCTTATATCTTGAGATATTGCGCGCCTATCAACCCCAGTCTCGATTTCGTCCCCCACCTTTCAATTTCACTCTAACGACCCCTTTAGTTTCAATTTTGGTCAAGTTGAGTCCAAAAGTTAACTCCCATTAGTAAAGTTAACGGAAATTTCAATCTGGGGTTTTTTTGAGGGGTAGAATAGATAGTTTTCCCTCCCTCTTGCCCAATAACAAAGCCTATCTCCTCCCACCCCTTTTTTACCCTCTGTAAATCTCAAAAAAAAAAAAAAAAATCTAAAATTATAAAATTGAGAGGCAAAAAAATTCACCAAAATTAAAAAAAAAATCAACAAAATTCACCCTAACGACTCATTCTAGAGTTGCAGTGTCTATATCTCTTCTTAGGTAGGCTGGGAATGAGCAAATGCCTAGTGTACAGATGATGGCATGCATACAACACACATTTTGGTGAATTTTGGTGAATTTATTTTGCCTTAATTTTATAATTTTGGTTTTTTTTTTTTTTTTTTGAGATTTGTAGAGGGTAAAAAAAGGGTAGAAGGAGTTAGGGTTTGTTATTGGGAAAGAGGGAGGGCAAAATGTCTATTCTACCCCTCAAAAAGACCCCATATTGGGATTTCCGTTAACTTTACTAACGAAAGTTAACTTTTGGACTCATTTCGACCAAAATTGAAACTACAGGGGTCGTTAGAGTGAAATTGAATGGTGGGGGATGAAATCGAGACTGGGGTTAAAGTAGAGGGACCATTTCGATAAATTTCCCATAAAATATTTATTAGTCCATCACACTTGTAATCGAAGTGTGATTAAAATACGCAAACACATTTTATCAAGGTCGGAAAAGCTGTGATAAAAAAGTTTCTTTTATCACGGTTGTAACAAAGCGTGATTAAAATAAACACATTTTATCACAGTTTGTAACAAAGCATGGTGAAAATAATACATTTTATCACATTTGTAATCAAATTGTGGTTAACATATGCGAAACACATTTTATCACGGCTGGAAAAAATGTGATAAAAAAGTGCGAAACACATTTTAGTAATGATCTCTTCGGCAAAATACACATTAGTTAGGGGCTTGCCTACTGTACATCAATTTTGACACTAAACACCCCGGGTCTCGTAATAACAATTATATATATATATTTTTTTGAAACAGCAATATGATTATATAATTAAACTCGACAAAGGGTACATCGAGGGAAAAGGACCAAAACCGGCCAATAGCACGGAGAAGGCAAAAACCATCAAATCCAGCGAGAAACTAAATGATGGACAAAGAGAAACCAAAAGAGGGCCTAGAACAAGCCAAAAAAGAAATGGGCAGGGCCCCAACCTGCAAGATTTTCCAAATGAAACAAGGTACATAGAGATCCAGCATCCCCACAACAGCAGAAAACTTCTGAGAAATCTAGCACACCCAGCAAAAACCCAGCACACCCAGCAACTCCTGAGAAATCCTCCAAAGAAATGGCCTTTACAAACAGAACAAAGCTCAAACAAACCCAGCAGCAGCAATTGCTATCAACCATCAGCAAAGGTCTTGAAACCGGCAATAGCAAAAATCACCTCCAAACCGATTAAAGCTCTAGTATAACATCCATATGAAAGCTTCAGAGGTAGCAACAGAATATTGACCAAATAACTCCCAAGGATACAAACACACATACGATCCTTTCTACCAAAAGACTCACCGGAACCCAAAAAAGTTCATTGATCATACCCATACAAAACCACTAAAATCCCCAGGGAATCCAAAGAACCATCATCCCCACCATTTAACAAAGATAACCATTAGAAAAAATATCAATGAGAGTTATACTTTTGGAGGGGAGCAAATCTGTTTTCCAACATTATCATCTTTTCTAAATCCAATACATCCTGTTAATGGAAACAATATCCCGTGATAATGGAGAATAATATCCCGGGATTTCTTCTTGTATTTACTTATTCTATCTTCCATTTTATAGGTAGATATTTTCCTTGTATAGTTTGATTAGTTTCCTAGTCTTTAGGTTTCCATGTATTTTTCCTTTCCATGTATTTTTCCTTGATTCTTGTTTTTAGTTTAGGCAATCAATTATGTAAACATCCCTATATATATTAAAACGTTCTTCTTGTCTCTCCAATGAGGAGAACACCAAAATCTGCTTCTTCAATTTTAACATGGTATCAGAGCGGGCTTTGATTCCTGCTTGATTTTTTTTCTTATTCCCATTTTTCTTTAGAGCGATTCCCATCATTCATCATGTCAGAAGATGGGAAAACCAGCAAAACTTCCAACACGTCAGAGGGGTTAAGAGTAGATGATCCTTTCTACATCTCCCCTTCTGATAGTCCATCGGCAGTATTGGTCTCGCCTCCTCTGAATGGCGATAATTACGGATCATGGCTTCGCGCAATGACCATGGCTTTAAGAGCCAAAAACAAACTTGGCTTTGTGGATGGATCCATACAACAACCTGGGGAGAACGAAGTGAAGGAAAAACCCAAGTGGGAAAGATGCAATGATCTAGTTGCATCATGGATTCTCAATTCTGTCTCTGATGACATCCGGAGTAGTATCCTCTACGCCCACACCGCAAGAGCCATATGGATTGACTTGTCTGAACGTTTTTTGCAGTCCAATGCTCCTCAAATTTATCAATTAAAGCAATCCATATCCGCACTCAAACAAGAAGATCTATCAGTTTCGGCCTATTTTACGAAACTCAAATCACTTTGGGATGAATTGAATTCCCTCCAAACCTTCCAACCTTGTACGTGTGGCAGTGGAAAGCTTTTCTCTGAACGACTCCAACAAGATAGGGCGATGGAATTTTTACAAGGTCTTGACGAACGTTTTGGTCCACTTCGAAGTCAAATCTTATTGATCGAACCTTTACCGAATGCAGCAAAGATATATTCTCTTGTTCGACAAGAAGAGAAACAACAAGAGATTCAATCTTTATCGACTCCTATCCCAGATGCAGCAGCCCTCAATTCCACTGCAAGGTTCCGCAACAACAATTCTAATCGATTGATGGATGGTCGGCATAGTCACAATCCAGGTGGAGGAAATCGTCCACATTCAGGTAGTGGGAATCGGTCATATGCTAGTGAGGAAAAAAGCCTTTATTCTGGTGGTGGAAGTCGCTCACATTCGAATGGTGGAAATCGACCGTATACTGCTGGAGGAAACAATTCATCCGGTGGCGGATATAACTCATATTCTGGTGGTAGAAATAATTCTAATCGCAAGGTTAAATATCATTGCGAGCATTGTGACACGGATGGCCACACCAAGGAGCGTTGCTATAAAATCATTGGGCATCCTCCAAAGCGTTCAGAGCTCTCTAATTTTTCCGCTAAATCTGAGAACAAAACAATTCCTGCTGTTGTAACTCAAGAGCAATATGACAATTTATTAGTAATGCTCTCCTCAGGTAATACCAACCATAGTTCCAACTTAGCAGGTACTGCTCTTTCTATTCCTCCCACCTCTGTTTGGATCATTGACACAGGAGCTACAAATCATATGTGCTCATCTTTAACCTTGTTCACTTCCTATAAATCATGCCCCACTCAATCCTTTGTCCAATTACCTGATGGAACTTCTGCTCAGATCACTCATATTGGAACCATTCAACTTTCACATACATTAACGCTTGAGAATGTTTTTCACATCCCATCATTCAAATATAATTTGCTATCTGTGAGCCAACTTACACGATCTCATAACTGTACTGCCATTTTTTCTTCCCTTTCTTGTTCCTTTCAGGACCTGTCAACGAGGAGGAAGATTGGACAGGGGAATATTCATGAGGGGCTCTATTATTATCAGGCATCACAGACGGCTTTGGCGGTGGTCGCACCCTCATCTTTTGACCTCTGGCATTGGAGACTAGGCCATCTTTCCTCTAGCTCATTAAAAACTTTGGTTCGAGATTTTCCTTTTATGTCGACCTCTAGCAATCATTTTTGTGATGTTTGTCCTCAAGCCAAACAAAGTAGATTGCCTTTTTCTTCCAGTTCTATTGCTACCAATAAAGCTTTTCAGATGCTTCATTGTGACATATGGGGGCCCTTTGTGCAACCTTCATTAAATAAAAGTCGTTATTTTTTGACAATTGTTGATGATTTTTCTAGATGCACTTGGATATACCTCATGGGCCTAAAATCTGAAACCAAAGCATTCTTGCAATCCTTTTTTGCCTTAGTTCACACACAATTTCATTCAAAGGTGGATATTGTTTCCTCTGGTCATGGTGCTATTTTGTTTCCCACAATACAAACTATCCAATCTGATAATGGGACAGAATTCCTCTCTAAGGATATGAAAAAATTCTTTCATATCCATGGCGTCATTCACCAACGCAGCTGTGTTGGAACACCACAACAAAATGGGGTAGTTGAACGCAAACATCGCCACATTCTCGAAGTGGCGCGTGCCCTTTGTTTTCAGGCAAATTTACCACTTACATTTTGGGGTGAATGTGCTCTCACGGCTGTTTATCTCATTAACAAAATGCCTTCACCTTTGTTGTCGGGCAAGTCACCTCAGGAGGTTTTGTTCCAATCTAAGCCCAGCTATTCTCATTTGCGAGTCTTTGGCTGTTTATGTTATGCTCGAAATGCAAATGTTAAGCATAAATTTGACCAACGTGCCAAGCCTGGCATATTTGTTGGCTACCCTTATGGTCAAAAGGCTTATCGGATTTATGACATTCAGTCACAATCCATTTATACATCTCGTGATGTAGTTTTTCATGAAGGTATATTTCCATTCCGTGACATCCCTCCAAGTCCCGTACCCTCTCCCACCGGTATTTCCTTGCCTACCCATGCTCACGATCCCTTGGATTTTCCTCCTACCGACCCAACTCCCACTATCCATACTCCTTCGGAGAATACTCAAATATCCAGCGCTAATCCAATTGAACCAATCGCATCTGAACTAATACCATCAGAAGATGTTCTGGTTCAGGCACCTACTATTCCAGCACTACCCACCACCGCTAGACCATCTCGCAGCCGTCGACCACCTTCCCACTTGGCTGATTATCATTGCTCTAGTGCCACTCATGGTTTCTCCCCTCTCCGATCAGACTCCTCGTCTAAAGGTACTCCTTATCCTCTTCATCATTTTATTTCTTCCTCTAATTTTTCTGTTGAGCACCGAAGTTTTCTATCTGCCATTTCCTCTCTAGATGAACCTCGTACTTTTTCTCAAGCTATTAAATTACCTCAATGGAGAGCTGCTATGGAAAAAGAAATACTTGCTCTTGAGACAAACAACACATGGGATCTTGTTTCTCTCCCTTCTCACAAAAAACCTATTGGCTGCAAATGGGTTTACAAAATCAAGTATCACTCTGATGGCACCATCGAACGCTACAAAGCCCGTTTGGTGGCAAAAGGTTACACTCAAGTTGAAGGCTTGGATTATCATGATACCTTCGCTCCTGTTGCTAAGCACGTCACAGTTCGTGCACTTCTTTCTCTGGCTGCAATTAACGGATGGCCCCTCTATCAAATGGATGTTAATAATGCTTTTTTGCAGGGTGATTTAGAGGAGGAAGTTTATATGACACTCCCACCTGGTTTCACTCGACAGGGGGAGACGCGCGTTTGCCGTCTCAACAAATCCATTTATGGTTTAAAACAGGCCTCCAGACAATGGTTTGCCAAATTCTCTTCCGCCTTACTGGATACGGGTTTCACTCAATCTAAGGCTGACTATTCTCTGTTCACTCTCAAACGCGGTCATTCTCAGATATTTGTTTTGGTGTATGTTGATGACATAATTCTTTCAGGCAATGATGAGTTGGGCATTCAACGTATCAAACAATTCCTCCAAAGCCGTTTCTCCATCAAGGATCTCGGGAAATTAAAATATTTTCTTGGCATTGAGGTGGCTCGCTCTCGCATAGGAATTTTTCTTTCACAGCGCAAATATGTCCTTGATATTCTTTCAGACACTGGCTTAATTGGCGGACGAGTTTCACCTTTTCCCATGGAGCAACATTTGCGCTTATCACCTACTGATGGTGCCTTATTGCCTGATCCTACTCCTTACCGACGCCTTGTGGGTCGCCTTATTTACCTTACTGTCACACGCCCCGACATCAATTATGTGGTGAATATCCTAAGTCAGTTTATGCACTCTCCACGTAGTGCTCATATGGATGCTGCCTATCGCCTAGTTCGATATTTAAAAGGTTCTCTTGGCAAAGGGATTTTTCTCTCCTCTTCAAGTTCTCTTGCCTTACGGGGATATTGTGATTCTGACTGGGCTGGTTGTCCCGAAACTCGTCGCTCCACCACTGGTTATTGCACTTTTCTTGGCTCTAATATCCTCTCATGGAAAACTAAGAAGCAAGCTACTGTTTCTCGCTCCTCCGCTGAAGCCGAATATAGAGCCATCGCCACTTTAACTTCTGAATTACAATGGTTGAAAAGTTTATTTTTGGATCTTGGTGTTCCCCATCCTGCCCCTATTACTATGTATTGCGACAATCAAGCCGCATTGCATATTGCCAACAACCCTGTGTTCCACGAGCGTACCAAGCACATTGAGATCGACTGCCATTTTGTTCGTGAAAAAATTCAGTCCAACCTCATCACGATGCGTTATGTGCCTTCTTCTGCTCAACTGGCTGACATTTTCACTAAACCACTTGGCAAGGATCCTTTTCACATCATGATTCGCAAGCTGGGCGTTATTCACATACACGCTCCACCTTGAGGGGGAGTGTTAATGGAAACAATATCCCGTGATAATGGAGAATAATATCCCGGGATTTCTTCTTGTATTTACTTATTCTATCTTCCATTTTATAGGTAGATATTTTCCTTGTATAGTTTGATTAGTTTCCTAGTCTTTAGGTTTCCATGTATTTTTCCTTTCCATGTATTTTTCCTTGATTCTTGTTTTTAGTTTAGGCAATCAATTATGTAAACATCCCTATATATATTAAAACGTTCTTCTTGTCTCTCCAATGAGGAGAACACCAAAATCTGCTTCTTCAATTTTAACACATCCTCGTTTGAAAGGGCAATCCCCAATGTATCGCCTGTCTTAGTAGTAGCATGGAGTTCGCTGAGAATTGGATCATGTTGCTGTCCCTGTGAAAAGAAATTGAGTGTATTTTCAACAAACTCACTAGCTTCAAGGCTCAAGGAACTTTCACGAATTCTCTTTCTTAGGGCTTTCCTAGCTTCCTTCGGATTCAAATCCACTTGTAAATTGATGCTTGGAAGTTGGGATGCTCGGATGCTATTATCAGATCCAATGACAATTGGCCCATCTAAGCATAATGTTTTCCTATCACTATTTTTGTAAAAAAACTCCTGGATCACCTTCTCTATTAAAAGGGTTTTTGTTCCTATGGTTTGGTCTTCAGAATCCTCAACAATAGAATCCAAATCATGGGAGAAATTTGAAGCCATTGCTAGAGCCAAGGAGCCATCTTGCATTGGGATGTTAAGAGATTGCTCAATTTGACCACCCTCTACAATTTCAGATTAGGCATCCAACTCCGCAGGCTTAGCTGTAAGAAAAAACTTAACACTATCCAAGTCAGCCTGGTCATCTCCCACCAAATCGCCTGTAAGAAGATCCTTAACATTTTCCAAATTAGCTCCATAGCTAGTGTTGTTGTTATTATCCTGCGAGTGAATCATTGAGTCAATAGAGGCCCCAGTTTGTACCCCAGTGTTGACTTGAGTTTTAAAAATAACCGCAAACGGATCATCACATGGTTCTTCCCAAACTCTAACCCTGTAATTTCTTCCATTAATAAGAATGTTAATCCACTCATCAATAGGGAGATCATAGTCCGTGGTAATAAGCATTCTACCAATGTCATAAGAAAGTTCTTTCAAGGTTTCTTCGTCTAAGTTAATAAATTCACCCCAGGATTCTCCAATTCGTCTAAAGGTAGAAGTATTCCATGCTTGAATAGGAACACCCCTACATTTCAACCAGACAAACCTTGACAGACTAGCAGGTTCTCCGTTCCACGGCTTGAAATACGCAAACCATTCCTTGAGAGTGGGATAAGAGAGGGCATTGTTTCTTTCATCTTTAGAGATAAAAATAAAAAGCATATAAAGGCCTCCCATGGATTTAACTTCAATATTAGAAATACCTTCCATTTGGATTAGGTAATATTCAAATTTTTACATGGTTCCTCATGTGATTGTGTTTGAATTTTTATCCTATGCTTACTTTTTTTTTTTTTTTTTTGCAAGGCAAAGAAATTTTATTAATCAAAGAAACGCGAGTTACAATGATTAAAAGGAACCAAGATAGCGGCATCACAACGCAAGAGAGCAATCCAACCAAGTTGGGACCTACTCAAGCGACAATCATTTGCCACTTGGACCCAAGAGATTGATAAGACATCAATCGAAAAATAAATACACAGAACTACAATATCCAACCCTGATTCAGAAGATAAAAAAAGACAGCCCAACTCCCTTCCATGATGTAGAGCATCAGAAATGCAAGCAAAGATCTCCACTTTGAGTTTATCCTATGCTTACTTGACGACCAGGACCGGCTCTGAGGTGAAGCCAAAGGTGCAGCGGCTTTAGACCCGTAATTTAAGCGAAAAATGGGGGCCCATTTTCAGTAGATCTTGCTTTCATAGTATATATAAACTATGGCTTTTATGACACAAAGCAAAAGGGTGTCGGAGTGGCAAGTTCGCTTCCACTGTAGGCAAGGTGTGCCCGGTTCAAAGCTTGGCAGAGCCTTTGTATTGCTGGGTAAATTTTTTTTTTCCTTAGTTTTTTTTTTTTTTTCGAGGGATACAACATATAACTCTTGAACCATTTGCATTAGTATAAATTAATATAGCAGATGTCTCTCAAGTCCAAGGTTTAAATATTTTGCACCCCATATTTTAATAAGGTTTTTATTTTTATTTTTAAATCTTCATTTATAATTTTAATTTTGTGTTTAATTTTTAATATTATATTAAAAATAACTAACTTTTGACAATATCAAATAAACCAAAATAATGTATTTTGAATCAACAAACTTCAATAGAAAATGCTGAAAACTTATAATTTTTTATTGTTAAAAAATAATATTATTGCAATTACAAATAATAACATGATTAGTTAGAAAAATACATTTTATGAGTGGTACTTCGAAAAAAATTTCTCTGGTGGTATAAAAAAATTAAAAGTTTATATTCATTAAATTACGAAGCTAAAATACCATGTAAATTCTTTCTACCTTTTATAGTCACCTATATAGAATTTTTCTTGATAAAAAACCTAGGGCCATATTTTTCAAATTCGCTTTAAGCCTCCCAAATGTCAGGGTCGGCCCTGTTGACGACTGAGTTATAGCTTGTAAGAGGCTAATGAATTTAAATTGTCAATTCTTTTGTAGGACTATTTATATTACTTCTGAATTGCTAATTGGTTACATTATTTGTCTTGCTCTTCATTTTTGGTTGTTACGTGAATGAATGGCTTAGTTATTAATATTATTTAATTACTATCAAAGTTGGGGCATGGGAAATTTGGATTGGACGATAGGATCACTTGGGTGGTTATGAAACGTGAGAAATTAATTGTAGACGATGATTAGGTAATATGGAAAAAGAAATATGAAAAATGATGATGAGAAAAATTGGTGACGGGGTCAGACCCTGTTGTGAGGGTGACTTTTGTGGGCCCTAGAGGATAAATGATTGGTTTGGATTATGGATATTGAGATTACGAAACCCTAAGTAAGGCACAGTGGTGGTGATTTGCTCCTGAATGGTTCGGTTATAAGGGTAGAATTGTGCTTGCGTCACAACCCAGGGCAGCGTGCTTGTGTTACAACCCGGTGAAGTCTTGTTCATTCCTTGTGTGGTTACGGATGGCCGGGAAACCCAGGTAGCTGACTTTGCTCTTATCCGGGCCTTAATCTACAAGGGGAAGTCGAATCACACCAGTTGGCTTACGCTGGAGGTTAGAGGGTAGGAAAGATTTCTGAGAATGGAATCTTAAATATCACATAGGTTAACGGATAGTAATAAAGTGAAGATTTTTATGACATTTAACGTATTGATTATTCATGCATGCTTATGTGTTAGATACGTATGGGTTAAGTAGGAGTAGGATTTATCTACTGACCGTTTTATACTCACGGTACTATGTACCCTGGTATTCACGTGCCAAGTGTTGGAGAACAAAACGGAGGCATCACTCGACATGACTGACGCTAACACTGGAGAAGGAGAAGTCAACAAGCCTTGGTTACCCTGTCCTTAGTTGCTCTATTTAATTTGCATAAATATTACTTTGAGAATTCAGAAGTATTTTGGATTCGTAATAATTGAGAGACTTAAATTCCCTCACAGTGTTGTAATAACTATAAATATGTTTCGGTTCTCGCTTTTATTGTTAAATAAAAGAATTCATTTTGAAAAATAGATTTATTAACATTCCCTAAAATTGGGGCGTTACAAAACTGTTTGGTTTTAAAACTGAATTGTTTTCTTTTCAAAACCATTTTTTTCAAAAACTGTTTAACTTTTTTGAAACTTTTTTATTTTTATTTTTGTGGAAAACTGTTTGTTTTTACTCTCTTTTTTTTTTTGTTGAAAACTTTTTTTTTGGAAAACTGTTTGATTTTTAAGACTGAATTGTTTTTTTTTTCTTCTCAAAATGGTATTTTCGAAAACTGTTTAATTTTTTCGAAAACATTTTCTTTTTGAAAAATTGTTTGTTTTTTAAAAAACTTTTTTTAAAAAGTTTTGAAAAGAAAGAAAATTTTGACTAAAAACCAATTTTTTAAAATAATTTAGTTTCTTTTTTAGTTTGAAAACGTGATATAAGACTAGATTTTGATTTCGTCATTGTGAATCTTTACATTGTTAACTTTAGTCATCCTCTAAATGGTTAATCAAAAAGTGATATGGCACCTTTTGGCTATTCAATTTTTAGTATACTATTGGTGATACTCTTAGGGTACCACTTTTGTACTAGCCCACTTTAGATGATAGGTTCGCATCATAATTGACAATATGATCATGAAAAACATTAATTGTAGACTAATAATTCTTGGTGTATTCTAATAGATGAACAGTTTCGATTACAATGGTAGACCCGGTAAAACTGCAAATATAGAGGGACACGGAGGATGGGTTATGAGTAGCTAATACCTAAAACAAACACGACATAGGCACAACATAGGAAACACCGATTGTTGCCGTCTAGCCTCTTACCTATTCAACTATCGACGGAAAAACAATCTGGCAGCAGCCAGCAAGCCCTTTTGAAGGCAGAGCAGGTCAGTGTTTTCTTCACCTTCGATTCAATTTTTCCACTTCATGTTTATGAATTTGATGCACTGTTGGCCTGAATCAATAAGCATAAGGTTGAGTTGATCACCGACATGAGAATCAAATTGAAAGTGTTCCTTTCTCGAATCCTACATCTCGAGTGATGTGGGATTTGGACTGTTCCGTACAATCCAAGAACAAGAGTCCCACTCAAATCCGACTTCAATCGGAAAGTACTCGATTGAGTCACATTTGTCATGACCAAAATAAATAGCCAAAAGTCTTGACCGTCTATTAGAAAACATGCCTCAATCGAAGATTGCTTTGAATTTTCATTGTACAATTCAGTTTTTTTGTATATTTTTTCTCTCAACAGTCAGCACGGCCCCCAATAAATTTTCTCTATCTATCCGTCTCCAACCATTGCCCAAAATGACGTCTCTCAAAACCAAACCAAACAAGGTTATGTTTGCATTTTCTCTATTTTTTCCACGTATGGCCAGTTCAGGATTATTTTTGGTTCCTTGCTTACGAGATGTAAATTCTCGAATCAGATAATTTGTTTTTGCTGGAGCAATTGAATCCTTGAGAATGGACATTTTAACGACTAATGCTTCGGATGGAGAGAAACCAAAGGGACATCATGGCAACCATTCTGTTTCATCACCTTCCGAATCTGCAAAACTTAAGTTCAAGCGACCGAAGGTTTTCGCCACCCGTGATTTCCCTGTGAGTTTTAAACGATTCAATGCACAAAGAAATGGCTGCGGGGATGATTCAGAGGCCGAACCTCGTGAGGTTGATCATGTTGAGCCTCAGAAAAATATACTTCATTCTGAAAAGGATGATTTGGAATCAGATGATGGTTATAATTCAGAGGACCTGGACAGAAGTGGCAAATTGGAACTACAATATTTTCTGACTAAAATGTCTTACTCTGCTCCAGATTTTGCTAAAGTGAAGTTTAAGCGGCGTAAAGTTTCTGCCATCCGCGATTTCCCAGTAGGGTTTGAAAAATTTGGTGCAGGACGAGCAAATGGTGGCGCGAATGATTCAGATGAAGACATTGACGAGCCTTTAGAGATTGATGATCACGTCGAGTCTCACCAAAATTCACTTCATTCAGAAACGCATGAGTTATCCCCGTGTTTGGTATCCAAAGTGGAAGTAGATGTTGCTTCTGATCCGGAGATGGTTGAATCGGAGGTAAAAAGAAGTGTTGCCTAAAATTTCCTTGCCGCGGTGAAGAGTAAGCGATTCGAAGGACCACCCGTTGTAAAATAGTTATGGATTTAATTTGATGTTCTCGTGATACCATAAAACATTTGTTTGAACTTATGTCGTTAACTGAGTAATCATTTAGAGATCTTGGGACACTGCCATGTAGTGTCTCAACACTCTTATCCACTATATATTATAAACTCTGTAAAATATGTCGTGAATAAAAGGGTTGAAGCACCACCTCGTGGTTCCCAATGGGCCAAGACCACCACACAATTTTTCGTTGTTAACTACTTTCGTAGCTGCCATACATAGAGAAAGTTTCATGGTATTGGGAAATAGGATAGCTCGAAATAAAACGGGCCTTCCATGCATGTGGATCTCAAAAGGAGCCCATACTTGAATGGGCCCAAAACGTGGGGACACTTTTATTGCGATTTAGGCATCTTGGGCTTAGCATTTTATAACAAGGGCTCTATATGTGGTTAGAGTAGCTCCTGTGAACATATTTTCTAGCCACATGCCCAAAATCTTTTTCCAACATGCCTTTTCCTTTCAATATACACTACACCAAATGAACATCGGATCGTGTGGGACTTATCTCAAGATCTTACACAAATGATCCAACTTATTCGATTTGTTTATAATTTTTTTAAGAGTCTTTATGTAAAATCAGCTTAGTGGAATATTGAGAAAATTGGATGAATTTATAAGTATCTGATTGGGCATATTTTTAAACATGTGTTCTTAAAAGAATATTTTAAAGAATCGCTTGGATCATTTGTGTATGTAGGACCCGAGTTGGGTCCCCCGCAATGTATTGTACATTGGGTGTATCGAAAATGGTATACCCATAGTCATGTTGTTTTAGTTTATGGGTCTTGCTAACTATTGCCCACGTACTGATGGATGATATGTATGTAATGCAAAACAAGTTTGAAATTTAATATGCATGATGCATCTCATGAATATTGATTAATACACTTATATGGATATCACAATATTTTTCTCGAATATCGATACATATTTTTTACATATTATTAACCACTCTTACGACTGTAGTTAGCATTTCCCACCGTTATCACATTTTCTGGGTACAACCGAACATACAGTGTCATTGACCAAGACATTTTTGATGCTAGAAAATCTTTCCTCTAAATCGAAAGGTGCCCAACTCAACCACGTCTTCTATGTAAACATGAATGGTTAGCGAATGTGTGCAACCCAATATGGAATTAAAAAGAAAACTAGAACCTGGGGGTGCTGTGCGGCCATGGCGCGGCTGTGCCAGCCTTTTACCAACAATCGGAAACGTTCACCGCGTAGAACTCGTTCAATACTATATGCGTACCGAAAATCAACTCGATTGGATATCTTTAAGAGCATCATTGAAATAAAAATACCTTGAAAAGAAATGAAACACAAATGGACATAAACACTGGACCAAAACCACTTTTTCAAATTATTTATGTTTGTATGAGGCAGTTAAGGACATCCGATCGAGAGTTTATTTTTGGGACACTTGTAGTACTTGACGAGTTCTACGCGGTGAACGTCTTGGATCATCAGAAAGATGCCGGAGTGGCCGCGCTATGGGTCTGCACATCACCCCTCAGATCCAGAAAGCTAATACTGAGTAAAATGGGGATGTAAAGCAGGAGCATTGATGCTACTCCTGTACGAATAAACACGCATTGGAACAAAGTAAACAAGTACGGCCCCTTTAGAAAAAAACAAAAACGGATTATTGGTTTTTTCATTTTGTTTTTAATTAATTTTTTTTTTTTTGCATTTGTTAGTTTTGTGTCAAGATTTTGTAGTTTCTAGATTCCTCTCAACGAGACGAATGTAACAAGTATAAATTTATGGCCAAACCAAATATTTTTGAATAAAGCAAAAATTAATCCAATAATCCAAAAATTACAACTTTATTCAAAAAAATATTTGGTTTGACAGTGCTTCTGCACCTAAGAGATTAACAGTACATAAAGGAACAGAAAGATAGATATGCAAATCTCCCGCTGATATTGGAGTATCATTGCTGGAGTGCTGCCAAATAACACGGTCAGATCTAGAAGAAAACCACTGAACATTGGTTTTGTGAATGCTTTCAATAATAGAAGGATGGAGGGCAAAGGGTAGTTGATCAAATTTCCAATGGAAATGGTCCCAACAGTCCCGAATCTAAATATTTTCCACATTCAATTGGAGGCCGTGGCTCTTGCATCTCAGGGGGTGTTCCACTAACCTAGTTTTTTGAAAAAACTGATTTTTTCACGGTTTTTTATGTGATGTGTTGTGAGAGAATGACTTGTCTCGGTGTTTGGAAAAAACAGTTTTTTGTTAGTGGAACACCCCCTCAGTAGGAGATTAGGAGCTCGAATCTCACCGTTTGTGTAGACGGGGTTTTCCTTGCTATATTTCTACCTAATAACGGGGCGTTTGGCTGATAGATTTGATTTTGGATGGATATAGAAGGCGGGCAAATTTGAGGGTGGATTTGTCAGGAATGTGAATTTGTAAGAAGGGTGGGTCTACCTTCTAAGAATGGTGGATTTGTATATGAGGTGTTTGGATGATTTTTTGAGAAGAAGAATTTGGAGGGTGGATAAGAGGACAAATAACTTAATTGCCCCCAATTTATTATTTTAATAAACAAAATGGATTAATTTCATTATAATTAAATAAATACATAATGAATACACAATAAATACATAAATATATTTGAACTATATTAGAAGTTTAAAAAAATTATTTTATCTTAAATATAACCTTCGAGGATAAAATATTTTGATTTTATCTTAAAATTGTTTAAACTACATTATCTATTAGTACTAAGAAATATTGGGAACACCCATTGGGTGGGCCAATTGCATACACTGGATAATTATACACCCTCTCGAGATACTTTTGTATTGTTTCATTTGTTCTCTCTCTCTCTCTCTCTCTCTCTCTCTCTCTCTCTCTCTCTCTCCATTCTAGAGAAACAAAAAGAAAAACAGATCGAGAAGGGGGGAAAAGGGGATTCCGATGTCCAATTTCCAGCCACTTTTCAATCGAGAAGGGGGAAAAAATGCTTTCTATGCAAAAGGAAAACACTCTATGTCCAATCTCCAACAAATCGTCAGTCGTCGTCATAGGTCACTCTCCACCACGCCAACGAAGGAGAATTCGACCCTCACAACGTCACACAATAGCAGGATCGTCTTCTTCCTCTCTCTCTACTTCACTAGTGTTTTGGTTTTGGGTTTTGCTGTTGCTAGGTAATGATGAGTGGATTTGGAGGGGCAGTTTGGTACAAATACACACACACACAAATAGAGAAGAGGAGAGAGGCCTTGGTATGGCATTGAGATTGCGTGCATGGGGGTTGAGTCAATTGTATTCTTTAATTAGGCGGCGTCGTGGCAGAATGCGTCAGGGTTGAGTCACTGGTGGTGGACGATAGTCAAGGGAATGTGGTTCGTGATCCATTGGCTAGTGGTTCGATCGTCGTCTTCTCCTCTGAGGTGCTTCTTCCTTTCTTCCTCTCCTCTCTCGCTTCATCTGGAGAGTAAACTATGTCGATTTGAAATCTTCTTTTTCTCTCTCTCTTTTTAGGGTTAAGTGGGCACGAGGCCCACATGCCACATAGACAGGGTGTGAGAGAGGGTATAAACGGGAGGGTGTATATGTAGACTTATTGGTAGAATTTGCCATATAACATACACATGAAAAAACTATTAAAAGTCATAACCTAAACATTCCATAAATTTATAGCAACTCTCATATTTACAAAATCTTTTCACACATAACTCCCCACCCTAGAATGAGTTTTTATGAGGAGAATAATGGAACATTTATTTGGGATTGAATTTCTCAATTTACCCATATTAATGCTTGGTTGACATGATACCTAAATGTGAAAAGAAATGACAAATTAAAGTAACACAACTTTTTATGTTGACTTTTCAAAGTGGACATTTTTTTTAGGATAACTAAAAAATGAAAGAAGGACCAACAATTTAAGGCAAAAGGGGAAACCCTGTAGTGCAGGGGTGCACTATAGGGTTGTAGTGCGCAATACGAGACATCCATCAGAAGTGCTACATGCACATTTATCCAGAAAGTACACATAATCTGAGCCATCCATTTTTTAATTCTGGGTACTTTCTCGGTACGTTTTCTTTGCATTTAGCATTTTCCGACATCCATTATGTTTTTAATAGTATAGATTTTAAATGGTATCTTATACTATGTAAAATAATTTGGACTACTAATAGTATGATGGACAACTCACGTTATGCATTACATTCTTGTAGTACGCCCTTTCAATACACTTGAGGGCATGTTTTGATGTTGGTGTTGGAACGGTTAGTCACGGCTATATAAAAGGAAAAACAGTAAAGAAAAACAGCAGTGGAATGGGATTTATTGTTATCAAAAGACTTTTACCGTTTCACTTCTTTTTTTTGTTTGTTTTCTTTTTACCACACACTTTCACGGATTCTAATTATAATCATTTTTCATAATCAAGACTCTACAATCTACAACATCCAGAATCTATAATTCAACAAAATAATCTGTGCCAAACACCCATTAATTGGGTTGGCACTGTGATCACTTGCCAATAGAATTACCATTTTTAACATAACATACTATTTTATTTCCAAATTGGTAGTAGTATGCTAGAAATTAACAAGATCATCTTAAGCTAATCTATTTTTAGAATCTGTACATGTGCAGCTCAATAGCACAATATATAGACCATTGCATAACAAAAATCGCTCTCCAAAAAACGTTATTTCCGTGCAATGTTACTTCCTATTTAATTACATTTTAAGAAAAAAAAATTCTCTTAACCAAATTATCTCAAGCGTTAGTTTGAGTACGTTAGCCAAAAAAAAAAAAAAATTATGAGTGAAACTTATACCTTGGCCGTGCAATTTGTGTAATAAGTGTTGGGTTGTTGGATAGGTTTGTAAAATACGTTTAAAGAGTTAAGGATTTAATGGTCACCAAATGTTCATAAATACACTCTTATTCTCTCGCAGCTTGTTGGCCGGCCCTCCCTGTGAATTTGTGTGTGTGTCAGTGTGTGTGTGTGTGTGTGTGTGTGTGTGTGTGTGAGAGAGAGAGAGAGAGAGAGATGTAGGCGGTAGACATGGGGGAGAGGAGTGAGAAAGGGACGTTTGCATGGAAGTGATAAAGCTTTCGTTCATTCACCTGTTGCTTTCAAAGTTAAGAGGAGGGCTTTTGAAACCGTATACAGCCACACAGGCCTCTCTTTGTTTTCTTTTTAGGAGTGTCATGACCCCACAGGCAAATGAGCCCTATTTACCAGTCTATCTGATCACATCCTCCAACCCTACCTACGTCTACCCATCCGTCTCCTTGTTTTCTTTTCTTTCTTTCTTTCTTTTTTTTTTTTTTCCAACTCCGTAGGGTAATGGATCAGTTTACGCGTATTTTGATTAATAATTCCCTCGCTGGTTTGAGTAAAGGCAAATCATATGCGCATGGACTAAGAGTTTCACACAAAGTTACTTATTGCATGACTCTGAGAACCAAACGGTGGTAAATTGTTTGCAGAGCAAACTCATTAATTAACCGAATTATTCCAAGAGGCTGGAGTTCTTACAATGGTAATCATCATCTACACAAGTTTTTTTTTTGGAAAGCTTACTTTTTTGTAATTTGACCACTCGATGATTGCCACCTCTTTTCCTTTCCAAAATGGTATCACTTACAAAATTGTCTACATTTTCTATGTTTTAAGTAATTTTAAAAAAAAATTCTAATAAAATTAATTGAGATCTAGTATCAAACAAGATTAATATTTGATAAGTATAGATTTTTTTAAGAGGTCTGTAATAATAAAAGTGGACTCTTATTTAAAAATGGAGGGTGCAATTTTCAATTTAGTTCTCCACTTAAGAAGCTAGCGACAAATTACAACTATTTCTTTAAATTAATGTATATAAAGTATAAAAAAAAATTAAGATAATTAAAATTTTATTACAAAATACGTAACACTATCTTACCGATAAACTAAATTTTGTGATGAAAGGAGTACTTATTCATCACACCTTAACTACGTGATTAAACTATGGATCATAAGTTGGTGGGGACAAAATTGGGACGAAGGTAGTTAAATAATAGAGTTATCCCTCTCTTTTTAATCTTTTAAATGACTTGAT
This sequence comes from Vaccinium darrowii, assembly GCA_020921065.1. NCBI lineage: Eukaryota > Viridiplantae > Streptophyta > Magnoliopsida > Ericales > Ericaceae > Vaccinium > Vaccinium darrowii. The sequence goes on from CM037162.1 coordinate 17,302,802, forward strand.
AGTAAATAATCTAATATAGCATCAAAACAAATAATAAATCACATACTAACTATCATTTTGGGAAGGAAAACATATTACATTCCCAAGCAATGTACGTATGTACACTTCTACTATAGATACATCGCCAAGCCTTTTAAAAATAATGGAGTACTCCCTAAAACGTATTACATTCCCAAGCAATGTATGTACACTTTTACTATAGATACATCGCCAAGCATTTTAAAAATAATGGAGTACTCCCTAAAAATAGAGAAAAAAAATTGGATGTCGGTGGGTACTATGTGGCGGTACCATTGCATATTTTGACCATCCAAAAGTGTTTTGCACGGTCCGAATTTTAAAGAGAAAAAGAAAGAGAGAAATTAGGACCAACAGAGAAATCATGGCTGCCAAAACACTTTTTGACCGCCACATGTGCGGGACACTATTTACACCCAAAATTTTCTCCTAAAAACAATAATGTCTCTTACAGAAACACAACTCTCTCTCTCTCTCTCTCTCTCTCTCTTTCTTTCTCTCCCCTCTTGCCCCATTTCTTTCTTTCACAAAAGGCAGATCCAAGGCAGTTGGTTAATCTGTCAAGCCATCAATCAATCAATCAAATCATACACTCAATCAATCAAACTTCAAAAAGCATCAAAATAGAGGTCATGTCCTCCTCCTCCTCCTCTTCTAACTTGTTATTGGACCACCAGCACCCTCCCCAGTACTACTCCTCCTCCTCCGACCAGCTCTGCTACGTAAATTGCACCCTATGCAACACCGTCCTCGCTGTAACATCAACTTTCACTCTCCCTCCACCCATTTTTCATTAATTATCAAGCCGTATTATCTAGGGTTCCTTTTTAATTGTGGTCCCTTTTTGTTGTATGAGTTTTGATTGTGTGTTTTGATGGAACAGGTGAGTGTTCCTTGCACCAGCTTGTTCAAGACCGTCACGGTCCGATGCGGCCACTGCACGAATCTCCTCCCTGTGAACATGAGAGCTGGGTTTCTTCTTCCTTCATCGAACGCGAATCAGCTTCATCTCACTCCCTCTTTCTTCTCTCCTAATTCCCATAGCGTTTCGGTACATTTTATCTTAAATTATCTCGAGTTTAACCGATCAGTTCACTAACTAATCTCACTTGGTGAACCAACGCCCTTACCATTTTAGCTTAAATTTGCTAAAATTGCAGATTTTATAAACTGTCCCGGACACTTTGAGTTACTAAAAAAAGTTAATCGGAATTACTTTGAATCAAAACTTGTAAAACCTTAACTTGCTGTTTGAGTAAATATATTTGGTATTTTTGGGTTAATAATTGTATTTTTCTTGATGAAGATTAATGTTGCAATTCTTATTTGAGGATCTATACAATATGTTGCAGGAGGAGATCCCAAACCCTAACCCTAGCTTCCAGATCAACCAGGCCAACCCTGGTGATTTTGGCCCGGCGGTACGAGGAGGACTTGATGGGCTTCCAAGGCCGCCAATCGTAAATAGACGTGAGATTTTACCACATATGTTTTGACGTTCTTCGGATTATTTCCAAAGAAATTTTTGATACAAGGGTCTAGAAAGAAAAAGATGGTTTGCTTTTGTGAAATTTCTACCAGATTTGAAGGGATCACTTGATCAGCTAAATACATCAATCGATCCATTAAATTAGAACCCCTAACGGCCTAAACTCAACCTTTTTGGTAGTGGGTATTACACGATCGACAGGTTAAATTCCTTTCGTAAAAGCAAGTGCAATGGTAGCGTATTGGTTGGAACCATCTAAATTCCATACTGAAGTTCAAATTTCACTGACTACAATTTTTACTGGTGATTGTCGGTGAGGAAAAAAGTCTCTTTTGAAAAAGACCGCAGTCATTGATTAAATTTATTTTTAGAAAATCAAAATCAGTAAGCCCCATGTCGAGAGAGAGAGAGAGAATTCTTTAGTTTTCCCCAAGGAAAGCTAGCGTAGATTGCAGGAAGGTAGAGAAATGATGTGATGTGACAGTTGCTAGAGATAAAAGAAGCATATTTTCAGCCTTAAAATTGTGAAGAAAAGAAAAAGTCTGAGTGAGTACTACTGGAAATGAATGAAAATGAAAATACTGGAGTAGAATTTATTAATTGAAGTTTGTGTGTGGGTGCAGCAGCTCCGGAGAAAAGACAGAGAGTCCCCTCTGCCTACAACCGCTTCATCAAGTGAGTAATCATACAACTCTATCTCTCCCCTTCTACCTACTCTATACATTCTCATCAATCAATTCTGATGAGTATGATAATTACAACAGAAAGGAGTTTTTGCAGCACTTCTTGTTTTCAATCGGCAAAGAATTTTTTTTCATTAATTATAAAGTCAATTTTAATTTAAGCCGATATATTGTGATAAAGTCAGTTTTTAAGCCAATATAAACCCTATTTTTAGTTTTTACATTCCTTGTACCACCTGCAAATAATCGGATTTGCATGAACGAAGGATTTAACAACCAGCGGTTATGAATTCTTTTTTTTTTTTTTGAATCAGCATAAAAAATTATTAATCTTTGAAAAGAATACAAAGATTAAAAAGGCCAAGGACACAAAGGAAACAAGGCACCCGAGATCTAGAAAAGGAAGGCAAAACGCCAATTCACCAAAAAGAGAACCAAAGAGCTAAGCCAAAACAACGCCATCGAGAAGCAAACCCAATGGAAACACCCCTAGTAGAAAACCCAACCCCAACACAACAACATGGACAAAGAGAACACTAAACCCCAAAGCTGAATAAAAAAAAACCATAAAAGCCTCAAATCATCAAGGATCCAAAGATTAAAAATCCAAAGAGGGAGAAGCATCATCATCCAAGTCTTCAAAATCTCAGGCATCATCCTCCAAATTGTCAAATTCATGGACTATTTGATGGCGGAGTATCAATTATTACAGTACTTAATTTAATTTTTTTTTGGTAAAAAAATGAGTTCAAAAAATTCACAACTGTTACAACCAATACTCGTCACGTATCGTTCTATACTCCTGATACCATTACACTATAACCGTTATCGTTAGATATTCCAAAACCGTTATTTATAACCTTGGTAATGGACTACAAGATGATTGGAATTAATTTGTCATTTGATGTAGAGTTTTGAAAAGTAAAAAAAGAAAAGAAAAACAAAAGGAAGATGATAGGATATGGAAGGGAGCTGAACCATCAAGCATAGTACATTAATTTACCATCGTTGGAAGTGCCTTTTCTTCATTTCGTTGGAAGTCCATGGCATGCCATGTGTCTTGTGTTTTCGCTATTTCTCTTCTCGATGTACATTATTTCTCTTCTCGAGTTTACAGTCCACTTCCCATCCAAACTCCCTTAACTTAGTTAAGTTGCGGACCTCATTGAATTTCGACGATCCCGATCGAATTTCGACGATCCGAACCGTTAGATGTGTTTAAAACGTGTTTTTAAGGTCCATCGCGAAGATTTGGCAAAAAAAAATACCCGGAAGGGCTTGATCGGAGCAGTTTTTCTTAAAAACGCTATTAGATCGTCGAAATTTGGTCCGAAAAGTGGAGGTCCGTAACTTAAGAGGGTCCGGGAGTTTGGAGTTGAAGCTCGGTGTATATATATATATATATATATATATATATATATATATATATATATATATATATATATATATATATATATATTGCCAATAGAAAAAAAAACTGATAAATGTGAGAGGTCATGATGTCTGTTGAATATCAATTTTTTCAGGGACGAGATACAAAGAATTAAAGCAGGAAATCCAGATATTAGCCACAGAGAGGCCTTCAGTGCTGCTGCCAAGAATGTATGATCCCCATCCCTGCATGCCCCAAAAAAAAAAAAAAAAAAATTCCGTATTATGGTTTTTCATTCTACCCGCGAATTGTTTTCACAAGTTAATTAATTAGGGTTTCATTTTGTGCACTAATTTTTGTGGTGGTGTGTTTGCTTTAATTATTATCCATCAGTGGGCCCACTTTCCAGACATTCACTTTGGTCTCATGGCTGATCACCCGATGAAGAAGACTTCTGCTGTTCGCCAACAGGTACTGTGCTCTCCCTCGCTCCCCTATTTTCTACGGAAGGAATGCATTAACATTGGAAATTAGCTTTTGCACTCCATTTGTTTTTACAAATGCACTCACTTTTTTGTCATTTTGTAATTTAAATTTCAAATATTGTCATTCGTGTGAAAGAAAATGCAAATGAAAGATAATCTTGTAAGTTAACATTTAGAATGACGAAAAAGGGAGTGTGGACTGTGTGGTATTAAAAAAAATAAAAGAAGTGTGAAAATCAGGATCTTTAAAATTTGTATTTTTATGTAGAACTTGATCTTTCATTTACATTGTCAGCACCAAGTTATTTTTACATAGCCAAAGTAAAAATTTAGTCAAATTTATGAGTAAATAGATATTAACTTAACAAACAAAATAAATCCAGCCCAAGAAATTTTCAACCAAAACGATGTGTTTATTTCATTTAGAGCTTTGAATACAAATTTTTGTTTTTTTGTTTTGTCACCACTGAATGAAAATTTGGAGCCGCTCCCTAAACATAATGTGTAATTTACGTGTAAAAGGTGATGTCTAATTATACTGCATCGCAAAAAATTGAATCCTAAATTTTTTCGCCTTTTTTTTTTTTTTTTTGTGAATCCTTTTTTTTTTTTTTTTGACGTCACACACAATCTAATTAGTGCGCCAATTTGTCCCATTGAGGATGTTATGAATATCCATGAATTTTAAATAAGAAGTTGTCACGAGAGGTGTTTTTACGCTCTTCTTATTGTAAGAAAAGGGAATGTGCACTAATTAGCCCTGATAAATGTTAAAAAATTCTATGAAAAAAAATACAGCCTTAATATCAGGTAAGTGTAATATTGTATTGAGATTCTAAATATTTTGTCTCTTCTCGTAACTTATCCACCCATATTTTGCAATGGTGAGTAAATTTCTTGAACGATAACACTTCATTTTTTGTTATCAATTATTACATTATTAAGTTACAATATTACACTCTTATTTATTCCAAATGTTGAAAAATATTTCTACAGAAGTGGTCAGAAAATCACTTCCCAATGTTTATAGTAGTCTTAGAGGTTGTTTCATAAACTTACTTATTGTATTTTACGAGATAGATCATTCTATCACAATACATCAATTCAAAATGTCAACTTAACTCAATTTCTGGAACAAATCAAAAGGCTAACTTATGGTGCTTTTGAGTTTGATTTTTTTTTTGGCCTCTTATTTTTTGTAGGAGGGAGGAGATGTCCTAATGGAAGATGGGTTCTTTGCTGCTAATGTTGGTATCTCTCCTTACTGAGAAGGGGGGAGCTGCATCTCTCTCTCTCTCTCTCTCTCTCTCTCTGTGATTGTGGGGAAAAGGGTTTTGGAGGTTCAGATGCTAGTACAGTCCAGCAAATTGCCAACTTTGAATGATCATTAAATAGCTTTAGCTGCCAATTAGACGTGGTCTTTTCAGAGCGTACGTTAATGCTTTACTAGCAGGCATGTAAACACTTCAGCCTTTTAATAGATGTAGCTCTTTCCTATCTATATTGTGTCTATGTATGGGTACGTGTACTGCATGTGTGTGTCAATTGCTTGTATATATGTGTGATTTTTTTTCCCTTGTATATATTAGCGCAAAAATTAAAGTGGACAATGGCATGACAGCATCTCAACACGACACGTGCATTCAATGAGCAGTGGAACAACACCATAAATATTAAACAGCGTGATCAAAATTACCTTATCTCTATTGGCTTTATGAATTAGTCATATATACACAAAATTTCATATATTAGTGTCAATAATGTGACCATATAATACAAAAATATACAAGATGTCACAATTGCATGTTCTCAGCGAATTTAATACCTTTGGGCCAACAAAAATGAAACCAGCGCTTAAATACACAAGTAATTATTGTAGAAAATCACGTGATGAATAGGTCCGCACTAATCTTTTTGGACATATGCTTCTGTTTTTTGAGATATATAGAGTTTTGTTCATAGTGAAACCAGAACACGATGTCGATACCAATAATATTTTTTCTCTATTTATTTTTCTATTTGGCCAATAAAATTGTGTACTTTGTTTTGAGCTAATATATTAGGTGCTCAATTGGGAATTATCTGTATTGCTGGGGGTTCATAGTATAAGATAAGTGTTCAAACAAAATCCGAGATAAAATTACTACATGTAATTAAAAAAAAGTAAAAGCTTGAGGGTGTTCAATTGACTATTTATGGGAAGCTATGGAGTTGCATGTGGGATTTAATTGGGTTTTTTTTTTATTATTGTATTGATTTGTGGGTTTGGTGTTGTAAAAACCCCTATTTTTTCCTCTCTTTCGAAATTCGTGATTTATGACATGTTTTGAAGTACTATGTTGAGAATTTTTTATTTTTTTTGATCGGCAAGATAATTTTACTAGAACTCGACAAAGGGTACATCGAGAAAAAGCCAAAATACAAAGCACGAAGCAGAGTATAGGCTGGAAAAGAAATCCAGCGAAATGCTGAAAGGGAAAAGAAAATTACAAGAAGAAACGTAACAAGAAGATGAACAAATCTGTCCAAGGGGATTAAACAGCTCTTTGATGCTGATTGTGCCTTTCTTTTTGTGGTTGATTATATACTTGTTTTGGTTCTTTTTACTTCTTTGTAATGGAAATAATTGTGTGCGAGCGTGCCAGAGAGAGTTTCAATCTCTTCCCTCAGCTTAACTTTGAAAAAACCAAATCTAATCAGGCGATTGTGTTTTATTGGTTCAATTACCTCAATTAAGAGGATTTTTTCAACAAGTGAAGAAATGTAAACCAACAAACTTAGGAAATCGAAGAACAAAAAGAAACAAGATACTTCGATTAGCAAATCAAAGGTAAACTTACTTCGAAATTGTCTCCAACTTCAGATACAAGAACTTCAAACAGGTGATTGTTACAGGAACAATCGAGATTAATCCTAACTACTTCCTAAACTAAGTCGAACTGAGTTCGAGATCCTAAACTACTTCGAAACTGAGTTCGAAATCCTAAACTATTTTGCCAATGAACAAACCAAGCATCAAATTTTTGATAGCTGTTTGTTGAAGATTTGTCCGGAGGGTTTTTCACTCTTCAATTTCTTCTATTTATAGGCGCTGCTTGCAATTTGAACTTCCCGCTCAATGAATTTGAACATTTGGCTTGCTTCGAACTCTAACTTCCACTCTTCAAGTTGGCAGTTGTTTTCTCCTCCACGTCTGAATTCGAATTCTTCTAATTCTTCTTCCAGAAGTTTTGATTTTGAATCTGTACAGTTGTTTAAACTAACTCAAATGATTAAACGTTAAGGTGAATAACCGCCTTTCGATAGGCATTCCACGTGTTGTAACTGCCAATTTGCCTTGTTTCCCAAATCCACACGTGGAGTTTATATGTTTGGCAGTTAATATCATGGCTTCGAAACCACCCTTTACGTCGGCAATGGCTTGTAACTGCCAATAACTGCTTTTCATCTTTCAACACAATACGACATCGTATTTAATCATTTATATTCCTTTAATCCAGTGTATCTTTATCAACAGGTAATTGCCAACGTTTGGCATTTTCAATTACGTGTCAATTAATTATTGGATTTGTTAATTTTATATGTAAACATACCCCCCACATTAACATCTTTGTTCAAGGAAATTGAATAAGTGTGAATGTGCCTTATAACGCTTCGAATTCCTGTAAACTTCCAAGGCAGAAGTTATTGGCAGTTCTCACCACTTCCAATGATGCAGTTGCAATCGATTCTTACGGACCCTGTGAGAGGTTTATGGAAAATGGGTAGTTAACACCCACGTTCTATTTACAAGATTTGAATCGTTTCAAATTCAGACTTTAAGTTATAAAAGGCACTCAACCACTGGTAAAATGAATCACCAATTTTCGTTCTAATCTTGCCTTTTATCTCAAGCTCAACTTAACCATGGCCAACATTTCTGATACTCAAAATGCCTTCGAACACTTGGTTATTCAAGACCCAATCCTTCCCAATATTAGAAATACTGTTACACCAATTGTTGGTGAAATTCGAAGGGATCGCTCTTTTGTTTTGGTTCAAGTAGAAGATTCTGAACCTATTGATCCATGGAACCCTCCAACTTCTCCTTCTTTTAAACCCTTTTTATGGGGTTTACCATCTGAGATAGTGGTGGTAAAAATGGATGATCCTGCTGGTTACAGGGGTTGGAGCAAATATCGCTCATTGGCTATGAGTAGATATTTATCTCCTCTAATTCGGCGTGATCCCAATATACTGGTACTTGATAGCCTCATTGCCACTTGCTTGACTCCTACGTTCTTCAAAGTATGTGAAGATGAAAAATCTGGCTTCGTTGGTTATGGTGAACTTAAACAGAAAGCCAAAAGCCAATACATTTATTGGTTAAATGAGGTTCGAAGGCCTCATTTTGAGGGAAAATTTGTTGATCCCTCCAACCTTTCTCTTCGAACCCTTCCTGAAAATCCAAATTGGTTTCAGGAATTGAAGAGTATCAATTTCGATCCTATTATCTTTCAAGCTGATTACTCTTACTCACTTTACCCACAATCTGATTCTATTAGAGCCAAAGAACTATTGGCTGCTTTTGCATTTTTGGATATGGGGATTCTTGAAGAAGAAATCCCTTGCAAAAATTTCTTATGGGCTTGTGAATCCATTCAATGCTCCATTTCTAAGTTAACTGGCTCTTTTCTTCATTCTTTCCTAAGCCAATTTCCTCTCCTTCGAATGTGGATAAAGAACAACAATGCGGCTCATGTTTTCAACCAAGACCTTCATGACTATGAGATAGCACACGACCAAGTTGTTAAGCTTCACAATAAGATTGAAAATCTGAAAGAAAAGCCTTTCGAAATTCCATCTGGGATTTCTAAAAGACTTCGAAGGAGATTCAAAAGCTGTGCAAAGAGAAACACTCTAAAGTTGGCCAAGCTCGAACTCAAAGCCAAAGCTCTGGTCCTGAAGATCAGGCCTCTGATTGAGAAGAAACTCAAGCTAGATGGAGAAGCTGAAGTCAGGATAAAGGAAAAAGAATTTTTTGATTTCACTTGGGCAAAATTTCATGCCTTGGTGACTTGGAGCTTTCCTCACTACTTCCAAGTTATCCCTACTCCAACCGCCGCTCCATCAAAGTAGACGTTTTTAAATTTCTTCGATGTAATAGGATTTCCATCTATAGCATGTAATTTCCTTTATGTAAATGCAGTTCCAGTTCTTTTATGGTTTATTTTGCACTCCTCAATGCTTTTCGAAGCACTTCGAAGGTATCTAAAACCAGTTCGAACTACTGAAAATCACAATCGTGAAGATATTAAACCAATGAGAGATGGTTTAAAACACGAATGATTTAAAAATCAAAAAGAGATATTATTTACGGATTAAAGTTTAAACTTGGGCCTAAAATGATATAAGTCCAATTGCCTTAAATAGAATACTTGACCCGAACTGATACACCGCTTCATCACAAAGTATAAATCTAGGGCTTGAACCGTTTTCATTACACGTTCAAACCTTCAAACACTCCGCTTTCCCTCCTAGGTTTCCAATCTCTTACAAACATGGCTTCTGGAAGTGATACAACCACGGGTACCTCTTGTCACGCCCTCATTTTTATCAAAACTAAAATATAATAAAATCCACGTGGGACAGGACCAAAGTCATACATTTTTCCCTTGAATAGTCAAAGTCAAAATATTACCTTCACACTAAAAACGGTCAATAAGTTCTAACAACGAAAACCAAATCCCAAGGCATAAGTATAGAGTTTAAGAGTTATTACATAAGTCCAAATTGTCAAAAGATTGAATAACCAAAAGTTACATTGTCATTCATCAAAATACAATACTTGAGATAAAAAAAAATATATATCTTCATGCATGCATAAGCTTCACATAATGCATCACTCCATAAGCATCCGATCTCATGCTCCATGTCGTGTACCTGGGAAAGATAGGGTGAGCTCACTAGCTCGTAGGAAAACTACTCTACCAACGCTAGGTGTATAAACATGATACATGCATAATGAATGAGTATGGTAATGGACATGACCAATGTACAAGGTTAACAATGAACGGAAGGCTACAATTCGACAACGAGATAATCCAAGCGTATCCAAGTGTCCAAAACGTGTCCAAGTTTTTAAAAAAAACAATCTCAAGTATCCAACTAAAGTTCAAGTAGTCGCCAAAATCCTCATTTTCGCATATCAAAAATCAATTTTGCCAAATATGTCAAATGAATCCGAAAAGATCATAACCAACATTTCATAAAACAAACATCCATCAATTTTTACTAGGGAAGTATCCCTCTGCCGGATTTCACGGGCTCCGTGCACTCCTGCCGGATTTCATGGGCTCCGTACACCCCTGCCGGATTTCATGGGCTCCGTACACCCCTGCCGGATTTCGCGGGCTCCGTACACCCATGGCCAGGGACACCAAACGGGTGATCCCTAGAGTTCATTTTATCCAATAACATGAATTCAAAACCATTTGTCTCTCAAAAGTTTCCAAAAGTCCCATTTGTTCCAAGTGTTCACCATTTTTGCCAAAATGTGTCAACCGGCGCGTGTCCGATACATAAAACATAAAATCTATTTAATTCATGTGTCAAGTGGTTAATTTCATGAATTTGAAGTGGATTCGGTGTTCAAAATGATGGTTTAGGCCAAAAATACGAAGATATAGATGACCGGGGACCAAACGGGCATCAAAGGGTGGCCTAATACCATCCCAAAAACAGGGGAATGCCACTGGAAAAACAGGGGCAGCAGCTCAAAAAACAGGGGCAGCAGCAGTTTTTCACCCTATTGGTGTGGAATTTCAACCCAAATGCGAATGTGAAGTGTTAGGCCAAAAATTGGACATGTAGGGTGATTAATTGGCTTCAAGGGAGTGCCAAACAACCATCAATAGCAACAAACAATTACCCAATTCATAGATCACGAAATTTTGCTCAAACAAACCAACCAAGAAAGGAATTCAAGAATTAGATGAAATTTGAGAGCAAGAACGAAGTATATGCTATATATCACATAAATACAACTAGAGGGGGTAGAATTTGTCTTCCTACCTCAAGAAATTCGTTTGAAATGAGTGGGTAAATGAAAACCCTAGCCTCCAATTGCTCCAACCCGAAATGTGTGCTCTCGGTGCGAAATCAATGCAACCCAAGCTTCAAAACGCGTAGAGGAGGTGATTTTAGGTGGGGTTTATGAAGGAGACTTGAGGTTTTCGTGGATTTGTGGAGGTTTTGAGCAAGAAAAATGGAGGAAGGGAGGAAGAGAGGGGCTGTCGGGCAGAGAGAGGGAGAGGGCTGATTTTCTGAAAAAAAACAGCCACCTAAATGTCTAATAAACTCTCACTCTATTACACTTTCACCCCAAACTTTCTAATGCATATTAAACACACCCAAATGCATATTACCACTAACATATTGACCCCTCTTAGTTAAAATTTAATTCCTCACATTTACCCAACATTATTCCGGAAAAATTTATGCAAAATTACGGGTTCTTACACCTCTTCTCTTGCTCTCAGAAGATATGTTAAAGAAGAGATGTCAAACCCAAAAGGTGATCTGCAAAAACAAATCTTTATTACGAATCCTGACAGAATTGATACCCACATTCTTGGGCCTGCATTCTTCGATCTTCCCCTCAAATTTACATCATGCTATCCTATCTTAGGAGAGGGTAAACTTATAAAAGATCAAGAACTGGATTTTGTAGAATGGTCTACCAAGAATTTTGCGTGCTGGCCAGTTCGAGATAAAGATTGGGATGAATGGACTGAGCACATGTTGAAGCATAAGAAAACCGAGTTAGGGCAAACTGGGCTTTGGCACATCATTTCACTACTTCGATATGGTATCCACCAAAACCCTGCTCTCATACACGCCGCCCTAGCTTTCTGGGATGCATCGTTCAATTATTTTCGTTTCAACTGTGGAATGATGGGTCCCACAGTTTTAGATGTATCATTTCTTACTGGACTTCCTCCATTTGGTCCAATGTTTGACATTTCTGACTCTATTGATATCCCATTATTGAAAACCATGAAAACTTCTAGCTCATATGCATCATATGGGAATTTTCTTCATGCCGAAGCCAAGTTTGGCAAACCAGTACCTGACAGGGAGTTTTTTGCATATCTTCTGTATACTTTGTGCAAAATGATATTCTGCCATAATGGTAAGAAGATTATGCATGAATTTGCTCCTTTGGCATATCGTCTTTCTAAGGGTGAGAAATTCGATTTGGCTTCATATTTTTTGGGCTATGTCTGCAAGATAGGATCTGATAGCCAATCATATTTTTTGGCATATTTCCCTGTTTTCACAGTTGCCATTTCAGAACCTGTTAATGTTTATGGAGACAGGTTCAGAGTTTTAGCTTCTAAACCCCTATCACTGGTTAGATACCTGCAATATTTTCTCAATGTGAGGGAGGATAAAGAAGAAACAGAATTTCGACCTTTCACTGATTGGAGTATTGGACCCTCCTGGATAAAAGACATGATGGAAAATAGGGGTGCCAATACTTTTGCTGCTGCTTGGGGAAGTATTTTACTTCCAAGAGAGCTTTTCATAGGTGGGATTGTTGGTGGCTGTAAACAGACTCACTGTGAGACTTATTGTCCTGCCCAATTTGCCAGACAGTTTGGCATGGTACAAGCAATTCCATGTCCTTATCCCGGAGAAGTTAATGTTCCTCTCTATGTTAGAAAGAAAGTTGATAAGAATGTACTTTCACGTCTAAACGTGGAGTACAAAAAATCTAGAGCTGCCTTCAAGCCCTCCCAATTTTCAATGGACAGTCCAATTTTCAATAACTTCTCCCGTTGGTGGCATAACCTTATTGATCTATACAATCAAACCCCTTCAGCACAAGGTTTTGCAAACCACATTGGATGTTCTGTTATACATGAAGGTGAAGGGTTCTCTAGTTCACTTTCTGTATCAGACGATGGATTTGGTGTTGAGAGAAAAAACAAATCCCAACAAGAACACAGAGAAACAACACCAGACATACAATCTTCTGCTTTGGTACCCGTTGCTTTAGATGTCCAACCACTTCGATCAGTACCACAAATTGTGACTAGATCTCAACAACAAAGAACCCCTCCTCCTACTCCATCAGGTGAGTCTCTTATTGTTTGTTGGACTCTTGTACCTTCAATTCTTTTCGGTTTCTTACTTATGATTCATCTTTGCAGAATCTACCCCTAAGAAAAGGGTGAGAAAAGATAAAGAAACTGCTCAAACTTCTGCTTCTCCAGGTTCGAAGTCCAGTACCTCCTCTATTTATCTAATTTTGTTAACCTTTGGCTCTTACTAATTATTTTCCTTGCCTTTTTAGAAGCCAAGAGGAGAAAAGAAACTTTAGTACCAGAGCAAAAACTTAGCCAAGAAGAGGCCAAACTTGCTAAAGCTTATAAAGCTTCGAAGCAAAGAAGGAAAATATTAATTGAAGAACCAGAAGACGAAGAAGAAACAGAAGATATTACTATAGGCCAATTTGTGAAGGGTAAGCTGTTATGACTTTAATTTCACCAAGCCTTTTGAACTTACTTTTCATATTTCTTAATTCTATGCACTAATCTCTTTTTCAGAAAGAAGAACAAAATCCAGGCACGCTGAGGCTTTTAAAACACCTGCACCAACACCTGATCTTCAAGCTGCAGAGCTTCAATCAAAATTCAATTTACCCACTAGGACAACTGAAGTTAGCACTCCTGTCATCCCCTTAGGAGGTAGATTACAAGACTTAAGTGCTCCCATAAGACATGTCATTGCACAAGCCTTGGTTTCAGAGAGTATTAAAGCATCAATACCAACTCATATAGGCTTTGCTGTAGAATTCCCTATTTCGACGACCAAGGACCCCCTGCAAGAGCCAACTTCTGAATCTGAAGCTGTATTTGAACAACATATTTCTGATTCACCCATAGCTATGGCTAAACAGGCTATTTCTGAAGAGCCTCTGAACGTTGGCATTGACAAATCCTCTGAGGTTGATATACCTGTTCAATTTGAAGTTGATATCTCAATTCCAAAAGATGACAGGAGCTTATTTCCTGAGATTACACCAAGCACCTCAACTGTCAAAATCACTGATCAACCTGAGATGGTGGTTGAGGGAACAGGTCCTGATTCAGTCCCAAGTATTGTTACTCCAAGAATTGAGGTACTGTATATTATTGCTAATAAAACTTATGGTCATCATACTTTTCTCAAAGGATTAAACCTAAGTACATTTATACACTTTCCTTAACAGGAAATGAGTGCTTCTACTAGCATCCCAGTTGGTGACCTTTCTTCGTTGGAGCAGTTCAAGCTAAGAATGAGTGATTTCTGTCAAAGAATCACTAATCCTAGGGCTCCAATTCCCTCTTCTGAATCTCCTATCAACCAACTCAAAGTTCAATACAGTTCACCTCTTCCTGAGTTGGTTAAGCCTACTTTCACTCCAGAAGAGATTCAAGAATTGAAAGAAATCCTCCAACAATTCTCAGAGCTAAATTTTGAACATCTGACTGAGGGAGACGTAAAGGTGCACGTAGATATCTGTTGTCAAGCTGCTTGGGCTTTGAAACCTGCTTCTCAAGAGCTTTATATACAACTTCTGAGTAGAGCTTCTGAGTTTCAAATAAAGGCTCATCAGTTTTGTGAAGTTCAAGAGAGGCACCTTTTAAGAGAAAGCTTGAAGGCAGCATTATCTAATGCAGATGATGAAGCTCGAGGTGTGATTTCTTCTTACGATCAAGATACTGCCAAACTTCAACATTTGAAAGAAGAAGAAGCTCGCCTAGAGGAAGCCTTGCTTCAAGTTAGAGGAGAGATTGATCAGACTACCTCCAACATGCAAACCTCTATGAACAAAGCTTCTCAATCAGTTGTAATTATTAAAGATCTTAAAAGTCAACTACAACAAACCTCTGATCAAAAGGAATTTTATGACTTTGTTTGTACCAGAGGTGCTCATGTATGGAGAGACTTAAAAGATACCATTGTACAGTTTCTAAGTAATGAATGAAACTCTTATTCTTTCTCAATTGCATTACTTTATGACTGCTTAGAATGTTGATCTCATTGATTTGAATTTGAGCCCAAATCATAATCTTTGCTTGTTCCTTATGATTTATCTTGAACAGCACAAGCAAAACAGAAAACAAACTACACTTAGTTTTATCTTCTACTAAAGGACTCCCAAATAGTTGGGAAGTAGGCCTTTCGATATCTTCCATTAATCTTTCTTCTATGTACATAACCATTTAAGTCTTTCAAATGATATGCCCCTCTTTTAAGAACTCTATGAATTTGGAAAGGCCCTTCCCAATTTGGGGCCCACTTCCCAAGTCCTTGCTTTCTTTCTTTGATAGGCAATACCACTTTCCATACTAAATCACCTATATCAAAGCTTCGAACAGCCACTTTCTTGTTGTAACTTCTAGCCACTCTCGACTTTTGCAACAGGATTTGATTCAGAGCTTTAATCCTTTCTTCATCTATCTCTTCGAGCTCCATATACATTGCTTGATGGTATGCTCCAATATTTAAGTCATTCTGAGAAGCAACCCTTTGTGATTTCACCACGATTTCCATTGGTAAAACAGCATCATGCCCATAAGTTAAGGCAAAAGGAGTAGTACCTGTACTGGTTCTTTTAGTGGTTCGATATGCCCATAATACATTTAAGAGTAAACTTGGCCATTCTTCTGGATTTCTATCAACCATTCTTTGAATACCTCTTTTGATAATCTTATTGGTTGACTCTGCTTGGCCATTTGACTGAGCATAATAAGGAGTAGAGTTGATCAAAGAAACTCCATGAGAAGCTGCAAAAGCTTTCACTGCTCTGCCTTCGAAAATGGACCCATTATCCACTGTTATGGTTTCTGGAGATCCAAACCTGTAAACGATATTCTTAATGAATTCAATTACCTGTTCTTGAGATACACTCTCAAAAGCTTGAGCCTCCACCCATTTAGTAAAGTAATCAGTGGCGACTAGAATGAATTTATCACCACTTCTAGAGGCAGGGTAGATCATGCCAATCATATCCATTGCCCATCCCCTAAATGGCCAAGGCTTAATTACATATTGTAATTCAGTGATAGGTAATCGTTTGAGAGGCCCTGTCTTTTGACAAGCTTGGCATCCCTTTGCATAATCAATACAATCCTTAAGGATAGTAGGCCAATAATATTCATACCTTCGAATCAACCATCTCATCTTGATTCCTTCTTGATGAGCCCCACAAATACCTTCATGGACTTCTGCCATAATTCTAAAGGCATCAACCTTGCCTAAACATTTAAGTAATAAACCATCTGCTCCTCTCTTGAACAATTCTCCATTGTACATAATGTAATTAACAGATCTCAACCTTGTTGCTCTGTCTGTTTTAGCATCAGGTTTGTTAGATAATCATTCAATGGTTGTCTCCAATCGTTCGAACTGGGAGAAGTAGTGATTTCACATACTTCGAGATCAGTATATCTATGTTTAAGCATTGATAAGGATTTCCTTAAAGTCAACTGACAAAACTCTCTATTTTCATCAGTGATAAACTTAAATCTGATGCTCTTTGTGCTATTGCATCTGCTTCTTCATTAAAGAATCTTGGCACATAAGTGAAGGTAATCATATGAAATTGCTTAACTAATAATTTCACATGTTGATGATAAGGTTTTAAACCAATACTATGGCAACCAAAATCTCCCTTCACCTGGTTTATAACCAACTGAGAGTCTCCAAACACCTCGACTATGTCAACCTTTAGAGCAATCAATAGCTCTAGTCCTATAATTAAGGCTTCATATTCTGCTTGATTATTGGTACATTCCCCTTCATTTATCTGAAATCCAAATTTGGTTTTCAAACCTTGAGGAGACTCCAAAACTACTCCAATTCCAGCCATTTGGGATGTTTTCGAACCATCGAACCACATCTTCCATGGCTTAATTGTTACAGTATCAACATCTGCTATTTCAGGAGTCTCAATTCCGTTTGGATGATCAGCCAAAAAATTAGCCAAAGCTTGTCCTTTAACTGATTTTTGAGGAACATACTCTAAATTAAATTCAATCAAAGATACAATCCATTTTCCAATTCTGCCACTAAGTACAGGTTGAGACAACATATACTTCATAACATCAGTCTGGGAAATTACATAAGTTACTCTAGGCATCATATAGTACCTGAGTTTCTTCGAAGCAAAAAACAAAGTCAAACACAACTTTTCTACTGCAGAATATCTACTTTCACAATCATTAAGAAACCTACTTAGATAATAGATAGCTTACTCCTTCCCTTCTTCGTTATCTTGACCAATAAAACTCCAATTGAGTCATGGTTTTCTGCCAAGTACAGCTTAACAGGCTGTCCCCTTTTAGGTGGAACAAGTACTGGTGGATTGATCAAGTACTCCTTGTTGGCCTTGAAAGCATCATCATGCTCCTTTGTCCATTCGAAGTCCTCTCCATCCTTCAATTTCAACAAAGAGGAAAAGACTTTAGTTTTCCCTGCAGTGTTAGATATAAACCTTCGAAGAAAATTCAATTGACCAAGAAATGTTTGAAGTTCTTTCTTGTTTGAAGGAGGTTTAGCCTCTATAATAGCTTTAGCTTTGTTTTTATCAACTTGAATACCTTTGCTATGGACTAAATACCCTAGAAAGTTTCCTGCCATTACTCCAAAAGCACACTTAGCAGGATTTAATTTCAGTTGATAATGCTTCATCTTTGAAAAGGCTATCTTCAAATGTTCTACATGATCATCAATAGATTCTGACTTGACAATAATGTCATCTATGTAGCATTCTAAAAAACCCCCAACTATTTCATGGAAGATAGTGCTCATAGCTCTTTGGTAAGTAGCACCAGCATTTTTCAGCCCAAAAGGCATTTTGACCCACTCAAAGGTCCCAAGATTACCAGGGGCTCTAAATGCAGTTTTATGAACATCTTCTTTGGCTATACAAATTTGATTATACCCTGAATGGCCATCCATAATAGACATAATTTTGTGGCCTGCAGAACTGTCCACCAACATGTCTACTACAGGCATTGGGCATTCACCTTTAGGGGTTGCAGTGTTTAAATTTCTAAAGTCAATGCACACCCTAATTTTCCCATTTTTCTTGACAACAGGAACAATATTTGATAACCATTCTATGTATCTTGCTGTTCTGATAAAACCTGCACTTAAAAGGTTTTGAATCTCCTTTTTTACCAATAAAATGGTTTCAGGAGACATCTTTCTTGGAAGTTGTTTGAAGGGTTTGCAATTAGATTTAATAGGCAATTTATGCTCCACCAAATTTCTACTCAAACCTGTTAATTCTTTATAACTCCAAGCAAAACATTCTTTGTTCTCTTTGAGCACCGAGATCAATTTGGTCTTCGAAGCAGCATCGAGCTCCCTGTTGATCTGTACAGTGTTTGGAACAATTCCATCTCCCAATTCCACTTCTTCTAAAGGATCTTGGGAATCAATATAGCCTAAAAAAGCTTCTTCGAATTCGGTTGGCTTCAACCCCCAGTCAGATTTCTCAGCCAATAACTCTTCCCAATCATTTGTTTCTTGTAACTTCTGCTCTATTTCTAGAGCCATGAATTTAACTAAGGCCAATGAGTTGGCTTCTTCGAACTCTGTCTTGGACTCACATCCAAGCAGCCTCATCTGGTGGGTTGTCTGATTCATAATTAACTGCTTGCTTAAGCTTAGACTTTAACTCTGCCAATTCTCCAATTTCCAATACATTGGATGGAGGGGTGGCAGGTTGTGCAATTTCACTCAAAGGAATGATCTCAGGCTTATACATTTCAGCCTCTGCACAATTTGCTGAAGTACTGAAGGGATGTGGATCTGCTTTCACCTCTTCGATCCCCACTTCTTTCCCATTTTCATACTTCACAATCATCAGGGCTTGATGCATCGAAGATGGAATACAGCCATTGACATGAATCCAATCCCTACCAAGTAAAGCATTATACTTACTTGTAAAGGTATCCACCACAAAAAAGGCCGTATCAGTTTCTACTTGGCCAACTTTCAGGCGTATAGAAACAATTCCTTTGGGGCTTTTACTTTCACCAGTAAACCCAGCAATGGATGTGCTTGTTAGGATTAATCGAACCTTTTCTTTTCCCAACTTCCTCAAAGTCCTAGAAGGTAAAATGTTCACTGCTGCACCATTATCAACCAAAACTCTGTTCAACAAAATCCCATCAAACAATGCAGATATGTACAATGGCTTCAAATGATGCCTCATATCATTCGAAGGTGATTTGAAAGGATAAGAAAGATCAGCGCAATTCAAATCAACAATCAAAGGATACTCAGAATCAGAATCTATCTCTGGAATAAAGATTGCTCTTTCTTTAGATGTCACCTCTGGTTCCTCAATAGCATTAGCCATAACCATAAGCCCCTCTTCTTCTTCTTCCTTTTGAATCTTGGATACCAAGGCTCCCCAACCATCATTCCAACCATTATCATATGTAAGGTTATACTCTTCATCACTTGATACATCAATGATTTCCATAGGAGCAACTGTTGGTTGTAGTACCCTTCGAACTGGTGAGCAGTCTGGTCTAAAGGGTCCAAAATCAAATGAAGGAGAAACCATGTTAATTTGAACTTCAGGCAAAGTCCCAAACTGAATGGTCCTTTTTTCCTGTACTGGTAATTCTGATCCATCTTCTATTGTGTCCATCTTTTCAGGAAATTCCACTGCAGAAGTTTCCATGGGGGACAATGTTTCAACAGGAGATGAATTCATTCCTCCACATTCCTCCTGTTCCACTATCATGGCTTCCAATAAGCCAGACTGATAGCTTGCCAAGGAGTTTGGTGAAGCTGGACTATTTCGAGGTACCTCACTGTCCATTCTTGCAGCCAGATTTTCCAGTGTTTCCCTCTCTGATTGGGTAAACCCCCTTCGAAGAGATTCTTTAGAATCTTCTCTTCGAAGCCTGTTAAACCTTGGGTTAATCTTATCACCCCCATTATGATTATCCTTGGTGGCATATTCTTCCATTTGGAAACTAGTATACCTCTTTTGCAACTTCCTCTTCTGAGTTCTTGTCAACATAGGGATCATTTGAGGTGTTTTAGTCTTTGGATCTCTGACCACCACCCATTGACCAGCAGGAGTGTTTGGAGGTTTGACCATCTTGTTTCCAACTTTAGAAGGGGATTTATATCCCTGGAAGAGTTCTGGTTTAACCTTCTTTAAAAACCAATCAGGAACTCCTTTTACCAAGGTGAATTGTTCCCCTTCTCCTTCAGTTTCTCGGTCCATTAGGGCCTTTCCAGTGTTAACCTTCTTCAAAGGAGGATAATCCCTCTTCGAAGCTGGTGGAACTGGACTAGAAGGTATTGTGTGGGGTATTTTCCAATGAATACAAAGAACGAACAGGTTAGCTCGTCCAGAGCCATCACGTGACATGCACGAGGGAAAAAGTACGGAACAGTATGCCAACGATCACCAAGCCCATAATTCAGCAAATACCCAAGTCTACCTGCTCGTCGGACAACGCAGAGGAAATGGCCCGATACGTGAGAAACCCTAGTAGTAGCCTTACCTTGTGAAGATGAGGAAAGGAGGAAATATTCGAAGGTATTCCCAGAATCAAATGAGCTTGTGAAGATAAGCACAATCTTACTCAGAGATAGAAACCCAGTCAACTTACTAAACAAGGAGCGAACTCCCATGTTGGGTAAAGCTCCAGACGAGCAATATGCGGCCATCTCGGCAAGAATCCTTATTGAATAAGGATACAGAATCATGCAGGCTACGCTGCCCAATAAGGAAGAATCCTAAGCTTGGAAGGATTCCATACAGAGAAGAATTCTACAAAGAATGTAAAGGCAATCTAATCGCCTATATAAGTAAATGACTCCTAAAGACTAGAGGTATGCTTTAACCTAATCTCGCACTTCTACACTCGTTCCATTGATCCTCCAGTTCGTCAATACTAACTTAGCCATCGGAGGGCCCTTGCCGCCTAGAGGCAGGGGTGCTCTGACAGTTCGTTCGTGTTGCAGGATCGAGGTCGCTCCATTCGAGGAGGATTTGATCTCATAAGAGCAAGGAAATAACTTCGTGAGTTTTTCCCCTCTTACAGGTATATTTCTCTTTGATACTGGCCAAGGCTTCTCATTTCTTCCATGACTTGGGCTTATCCATGGTTTTCTTTCATTATTTTGATCCAAAGCCTTCCTTTCCATCCTTTTTGGAAAGAAATCAACCCCCTGTCGATCCAAATCTTTGAAAATCAGATAATTAGCCCTGCATTCCATACATAAGCATTCCAGAAAGGATGCTTCAAGCATGGAAAGATGAGATTGCTTAAAACCCTTTTTGGAAGAACTTCCCGTTGCATAATCTTGCCGGTAAGTCCTCCCATCATTACTTCGAAGTTGGCCAACTTTTGGCTTTCCTCTTCCAAACTGAATAGAGTTCATCCCAACATGAACTCGTCTGTTTTGCCATACCTCTTGAACTGTTTTAGCTAAAGAAGTTGGCACATTGGTATTAGCAGTTACTTCTTCAATCTTTGGAAATGGATCCGTATCTATTCCCATAGTCTTTTCTGGAAACATGATCCTTCCTTTCTTAATTTGCTCCTGAACCCTGTCACGGAAAACATTACAATTCTTAGTTGAATGAGTCCAAGAAGCATGCCACTTGCAATAATTCTTTCCCTTTGTTTCTTCCAAAGTTGGAAGTTTAACATTTTCAGGGATTTTGATAAACTTTTTCTTCAAGAGGTAATCAAAAATTTCATCTGCTTTAGACACATCAAACGAATATACTTTGCTAACTGCTTTCTTATTAATCCTTGGTGCTATAGAAGAATCCTTTCGAACTAAACATTCACACACACAAGGATCATGCTCAACAATTTCAGCAGCATCAATTTCATAAGTAGAGTCTTTATAATAGGTTGAGTAAGAAGAGTTATTCCTATCGACATCTTCTTCTAACAAAGATTCATATCTAGAAGCTTTGTAAGTTAAATCAACCAAATCTCTAAACTCCGTAGAGTCGAACTTCTTCCTAAGTTCTCTACTTAAACCATCTTGTGCTATTCTCACAAATTCAACTTCTGGTAGTTGAAGTTTACACTTGTTTCTAGCCTTTTTAAACCTAGCAATAAAGTGTGCAGCCTTTTCATCAGGCTTTTGCTTTACTCTTGCTAAATCAGCCATGGTGACTTCAGGTTCAGTTTGATAAAACTGTGCATGGAATAATTCTTCCATCCTTTGCCAATTTGGAACTGACTCTGGTGTTAAATTAGAGTACCATTCGAAGGCTGTTCCTGTCAAAGAGTTAGAAAATAATTTCAACTTAACAAACCCATTATTGCCTAATTCTTTACATTGAGCCGTAAATCTGGCAATATGCTCTGTTGTTGATTGTTTTCCATCCCCATGGAACAAAGTAAAATCTGGGATTTTGAACTCCCTAGGGACTTCGAACTGCCTATCTATCCATTCTGGATAGGGCTTTCTATAAATTTGGGTTTGTACCCCTCGGTTCAAAGGTCCATATACCTCTTGCATGAGGCCTAATATTTCATCTTGAAGGGCTGGACGTTCTCCTAGAGGCACTCTTGTATTAACAGGTGGTTCCCAAGTAGCATTTCTAGGCATGTTATCTTCTGAAACCTCTGAAAAGGATCATCAAAAGGCCTATGTTGCTTAAAACCTCCTTCTTGCTTTGCAAGAGGTTCATACAAGTAGCTCGAATGCACTCTACCCATCTCTGGTATCCCTGCATACTTAGGAATTCCAATCTCTGGATTAGGCCTTTTTGCACTGGTCCTATCTTTCTCATTAAAATGACTTCTAGAAGTGAATACATACTCATCAAACCCGTAATCATTGTTTCTAAAACCCCTATCCTCATTTAAACCATCAAAGTTTGGTTCGAATGGGACATTAGTGTTCTGTTTGAACGTTTTCTTAGGTTTAGGAGCTTGATAATCATGAGTTTTTGCAGGTTCATACCAAGATTCTGGTATATCATCTACATTTATAGGCTCTTTTCCAGGCCTTGACTTAAATTTGCTTGTGCTAGCTTCTCCTTTATCCTTCTCAAATGAAAGCAAAGGATCATGCCTAAGCCCTGATTGCTCTTCTAACTTTTGTAACATAAGCTTCTGGGTTTGAGCCAGTTCTTTAAATGTGGCAATCATTTCAGCAAACTGACTAGATGACACATTTCCTCCAACTTCTGGATTCTTTGGGTCATCAACATGTACAGTTTTATTATTCCTAACATTCAGTCAAGAAGTCTGGCCAATCCCTGTATGTAAGTCTTGACCGGTACGAGTCTCTGGTCCTATTTGTAGGCCTTCGACTTGTTCATTCTCTTTAGAATTAACATTGTTCTCATCTTCTGGCGTTTGGCCAACCTGAGAATCATCCGCTTGCTTCCTAAGTTTTGGAGCCATTCAACACTTTCAGGGGTCCCACCGGGCGTGCCAAAAAATGTTTGGGTTCTTTTTACTTCTTTGTAATGGAAATAATTGTGTGCGAGCGTGCCAGAGAGAGTTTCAATCTCCTCCCTCAGATTAACTTTGGAAAAACCAAATCTAATCAGGCGATTGTGTTTTATTGGTTCAATTACCTCAATTAAGAGGATTTTTTCAACAAGTGAAGAAATGTAAACCAACAAACTTAGGAAATCGAAGAACAAAAAGAAACAAGATACTTCGATTAGCAAATCAAAGGTAAACTTACTTCGAAATTGTCTCCAACTTCAGATACAAGAACTTCAAACAGGTGATTGTTACAGGAACAATCGAGATTAATCCTAACTACTTCCTAAACTACTTCCTAAACTAAGTCGAACTGAGTTCGAGATCCTAAACTACTTCGAAACTGAGTTCGAAATCCTAAACTATTTTGCCAATGAACAAACCAAGCATCAGATTTTTGATAGCTGTTTGTTGAAGATTTGTCCGGGGGGTTTTTCACTCTTCAATTTCTTCTATTTATAGGCGCTGCTTGCAATTTGAACTTCCCGCTCAATGAATTTGAACATTTGGCTTGCTTCGAACTCTAACTTCCATTCTTCAAGTTGGCAGTTGTTTTCTCCTCCACGTCTGAATTCGAATTCTTCTAATTCTTCTTCCAGAAGTTTTGATTTTGAATCTGTACAGTTGTTTAAACTAACTCAAATGATTAAACGTTAAGGTGAATAACCGCCTTTCGATAGGCATTCCACGTGTTGTAACTGCCAATTTGCCTTGTTTCCCAAATCCACACGTGGAGTTTATATGTTTAGCAGTTAATATCATGGCTTCGAAACCACCCTTTACGTCGGCAATGGCTTGTAACTGCCAATAACCGCTTTTCATCTTTCAACACAATACGACATCGTATTTAATCATTTATATTCCTTTAATCCAGTGTATCTTTATCAACAGGTAATTGCCAACGTTTGGCATTTTCAATTACGTGTCAATTAATTATTGGATTTGTTAATTTTATATGTAAACAATACTGAGGGTAGGGGGGATGTTTCCTAATGCTAAATTCAACTGTGTGACTTAACTATCGGAAAGGCTGTTTTGACTTTAAATATGAAATACATACTTTTGAGTTGGCGCATTGAACCCATCTGTGTGGAAATGGTTTAGAGGTAAAATAAAGCCTTGTGTAAGTTGGAGAGCCTATGGAGTCATATTTGAAAATATGCTATTTTTAGATTTCTTAAATTTGTTAAAATTTGTTCTTGGTGAGGAATGAGTTAACTTTTTATCTATTTCGAATTAGCATTTCTAAACCCCACCATTGTTTCCGAATGGGGGGTACTTTTTTACTTACATGTAATATTTTAAGTTAGTAACTTAAAGTAGTGAAGTGTAAGTAAGTACTGATTGCATGTATGTGTTGTCTAGGTGTTATATAGTGCTGCCTGGCAATCTTCTGGAATTTTTCCATGCGGAACCGGTTATAAGGTTTCCTTAGAACTGGTACCCATAGATTAGTAGCTCATTTTAACTTGTTGAACTTGTTCTAAGCTTTTCTAAGACTCGGTACCCACTAAGGATTTTCAGAGCGCTATAAAAAGGGTCATTTACCCATTTCTTCATTTCAAAACCACAAACAAACCCTAGAAAATCACCTCCTTTCACATCTCTCTTTAAATCTCCCTCAAAACCTTTGACATCCACATCAACCTTCATCAAATCATTAAGATCTATGCATCTTTTACATCAATCTCACTTGGATCTTGGATTTCTCACTTGTGAAGGTTCTACCAATCTTTTTACTATAATCTCTTCTCTCCTTCCAAATACTACTTGATCTCCACTATCCTAACTTGTTTTTGGGTAATCTAGACCATAAACCTCATAGCAAAGCTAGCTAGGACGGAAGTTGCATTGGTGAGATTCACACTCAATCTACTTGGTGTACATAGGCTTTTGCTCAAAGCTCACTTTGGTAAGGATCTCTCTCTCTCTTCTCTCCATATATCTATGTGTTTAGATCATCAATCTTTGATTTCTACTCTTAATCTTTGTAAATCTTACATGTGTTGGAAAAAATCTAATTTTCTCTTCAAGTTCTTGGAATTTGGCATAAATCTCTAAACAAGGGTTGTATGTTTGACTTTTCTAGTAAATTTATCTTCATTGATTGTGGATCTAAATCATTTATGAAAAAATCCATGTTTTGATCTAAGCTAGGGTTTGTAGCTTGACCGATTTTGGGGCATTTGTGATATGCTCAGTAATGCATCAAATTGTTTCTCATAACAATGAAATTGGGATATTTGTGCATGCATTTAAGGCGTGGATTGGTGTTGACACTTATGTGGTGGATCCATGATGATACAAAATTACGGATATACCTTGACCGAACAAGTTTCACAAGACTTGACATGTTAAATTCTTGGTAAACCGATTCTTTGATGGGACTGTATATGGATTGTCTTCGCGTCAAATCCTCTAGTTTCTTACATTTCTTAATTGATTGGTATGTCCGTGGAGTTAGGTGTCGTGTGCTGTTTGTTGTGCATATTGTGTAAGGAACCTCAATATTGATGATGGGTCTGTTTATGAAATCAAAATGTGTAGTGGTATTTAGTAAATTGAATACTTAATGAATGATCTACGAGGTCCTGAGTACCAAAATACTTAACGAAGGATCTACGATATCTCACATACTCGGAATACATAAAGCTTAATTACTATAGAAAAGACCTGGGTTAGGTTGTGGTGACTCTAGTACATATGCGAGTACAAAGAAAAGACCCAGAAAAAGCCGTAGTGACTCTGGTTACTAACGAAAAGACCCATGTGAGGTTGAGGTGACCCTAGGGATTGTCTATTAGAGAAAAGACATGAGAGAGGCCATGGTGAATCTAAGGTTGGTTTGAAATTAACATAAACATAATGATAAAGGATACCCCAGATAAAAATTAAGCCTTTTAAAATACTTTTTTTTTTTAAACGGCGAAATATTTTTATTAATCATCGAGATATTACAATAACAAAAAGAAACAAAGAGAAGGCAACAAATTCAAAGAATCCGAAGCCAAGTCCGAGACCCAACCCACAATTGGCAAAGAACAAATCAAGATACCCAAGGGCCGAAGCCCGAACACCTAATGGCCTAGACTCAAAAAGAGCCACACCAAGTATGAATTAAAACCATAACACCCCTCCATGGCCTAGCCCATTAGGGCACACCCCAAAAATAACATCAAAGCCCAAAAAATCAAATGGGCAAAGCCCAAGCCCCAAACTAAAAACCAAACAACCGACCCTCAGCCCCCCACCGCCACCTCAGCCCAAGAGTACCGTGATCCACCACCATCCGATGCCACCACCATAGGAGATGCAAAGAGAGGACCAACCACCACTAGCAACGAGCCATAGCTGCACTGACAGCCACTTCGCCATTAAGCAAAAACCGATTGAAACCCAAGAGAAAAAATCGGTGAGCCGCCAGAGAGCCGTCGAGCTGCCAACAACAACGATCAGCCCCCCAAAAAGGAGGTACACAGCACCTCAACGACCGAAGAGAGCGACAAGATCAGGAGCACCCAAGACTGAGCAACCGTCAGGCATATCCGACCTGTCCAACAATGGCGCCGGAAATGAGAATGGGAGAGGAAGACAGCAGAGGAAGGAGGGAGGGAGAAGGGAGCGGAGAAGAGAAGAGCCCAGGGGGAGGAGGAAAGAGTCATTGCCCCCCCCCCCCCCCCCCCCCCCCCCCCCCCCCGCGGGAGATGAGATCTGAAGTTGAGTCGGTTTACTTTTAAAGTACTTGTATGTGTGCGTGCGTCGGATGTGTATTTGAATGAAAAGAACTTTCACAATTAGATTTCATGATTGTAGGTTCACTCACCTACACAGTACATACGTATATAGAGTTAGTGTTAGAGATTTCTCTACTGGGCAAGTGTATGGTCAACCCTATGATTTTCAGGTACAAGGCCATCATCATGGATTGGAGTGTATCATGCTATTTTTGAAAGGTTATTGAAGACTAGAGAGTAACTTTGACTTATCCTAATTTGGTGATGTAAAAGCTTTTAGTAATCTCTCTCTCTCTCAACATTCGGCTTACTTTAACAAAATTCAACTAGTGATTCATGTAATGCATGTTTGCATTTCACTTATGGCTATTGATCAAAAGCCTTGGGCTATTTTATTGTTAGAAATATATTGAAATTATTTAAAAATCTAGGGTGTGACAAGTGTTCAATTGTTTTTTAGTTGGGTGTTCAAGTATTTATAGGTAGGATGCTCAAATATTTAGGTTGGGTGTTCAAAAAGGACTAAACTAAAATAAAAACTTAAAAATATTCCATATATTATTAGTAAAAATTTTTTTTAGGGGTATTCAAGTAAACACCCTCTCTGTAATGTAAAGCCTCCTCTGCCAACGACGTTGGTATTCATGCACCTAACAATCACAAGCCACCAAAACCCCACAAGACAAAAAGGTTTATATATATGTGATTGCTAATATTACCATGACAACGTCTCACCTGCTAATTACAAAGTGACAACAAGAAAATTTTAATATGTCCTTATTCCTTTTGAAATTGGAATTTTTTAAGGGGACGACCATAGATGAGATGTATGTCATTTAAAAATGAGCATTGATTTTCACTTCTACTGTTTTAATCCAACTTATAAAATTATTTTTTTAATTATTTATATTGTGTAAATTTTGGAAATTCATACACACTTTTTTAGTTTACATTTCAAATATGATTAATATTTTAAGATATCCAAAAATAAAATATAGGACCAACATTATGGGACGACAAGAGTATAATGAGTATAAGGGGGGAAAATTGTAGCTTATATTCAGTGGTGGACTTACAATGGGGCATGTGGGGTCACGTGCCCCCACTCAATTCCGTGATTTTTTTTTTCCACTCATCTACTCTCTCATTGGATTTAGGACCTACGGAGTGTAACTCGCATACATTTGGTTGCCTTCTCGATGATTCGAGCTAATTATATTGTGGAGATCACCAAAGAATTTGTCCATACAAAAAAATAAGCTGATTTAAAACTTCTAAGAGCTTGTAAGAACATTTTCTTTTTGCAAAAATTGTTAGATCTATATTTTTTCTGAATAAAAGTATCATACACACGGTTCAAATCTTTCTAGAGCGATTTAATGTGGACAAACTGCATTCGCAGAGAAGCCGAATTCTATTATTAAGTTAGAAAATAAGAAAAAACAGGGTACCCCGAGAAGAAATGAATAGAAATAAGCATTTGAGACCGAGTCATTAATTTACTACGAATAATTATATATGTGCCCCAGTGAAGGAATTTCTAAGTCCGACACTACTTATATTGGAGCCCAACGCTTCTGCCACTACGGGTTTTAGAAAGGAACAGATGTACATAGCCTTGCTGTACAGAAAATAATTTTGTATTGTCTGAGAATTCTCTTTAAATTGTTAAGTGTTATATCTTTTAGAACGTAAATTCTATTTTATGGATTAGGGGTGAGTTTTCGCTACGGTATTTTTAATATCAATTAATGTATGTAATGAAAATGACTTGTGAGTGGAATACCGAAACTACCTCAATGGGAAGTCACCCTAATTCAATAGCTGGCTAAGGATTGATGTCTCAGTCTAATGGGTGGAGGGCTGGACTGCTTTGAGTTTGGTTCAGTGGGCTAATTATTGGGCCCATTTTGATAAAACGACATATTCATTTCGTGGGCTGCTGTGAATAATGAAGTTTCCAGATCCATCATACTTGTCTCCGAAATACAACATTTCGTGTATATCAGATTGCACCAAACGTATTTTAAGGTCCCGCACTGATTATCAAAGCCACCGTTTAATTTGTTTAAAGCTTTATTTTATAAGAAGTTAACTCATTCAAATATCGATAAACGCTTCATCGATTCATTCAATTTTCACCCTTGCGAGTTTACATACGAAAATGGATCTAGCTCTTTCTAATATTCAAATGAGCTCAATCGTTTATGTGGAATCACGAGGTGAATCTCACACAAGCCGGTGTCATTTGCTGCATATCAAATGATGCCCGTAGTTTTTTTTTTTTTTTTTCCCCGAAAAAAAAAAGCGTTAAGAGACATTTCTAAAATGACAATTTTAGAATCCATTTTTGAAATCAATAGTGCTATGGGTACACCACATATGGATACCCCATATGCATCCCCCGCCTCATCGGGGCTGTCCAAACGCTTTTTTCGACGTTCCAGATTTAAAGTGCTCTATTACCGTTAATAAAGTACTTTTACCGATAATAGAACACTTTAAATCTGGAACGTCAAAAAAAGCGTTTGGACAACTCCGATGAGGTTGGATGCATTTGGGGTACACTTTGTAGTGTACCCAAATCATTTCCGTTTTTGAAATATGTCGAAATTACTGTTATTACGAGTGTCCTATCAAATCACCATTACTCCTTTTTTTTGGTAAAAAATCCACGGCCTAGAAAAATGAAAAGGGTCATAAGTGGGCCTAGAGACCTGTCCACTTTCTCTAGTCCAGTCCTGTCTCAAGCAAGAAAGAAACTGGGCCCAAGTAGCGGTGTGTGGAGCCACCACGGAGAGGATGGCACGGAGGATAAAAGATATGGGTAAAGAAGTTTTGCACAAAAAATGTACAAATATTTTTATTTGGGCTCGCTTTGGGTCCGATGCAGATGATCGAAGCTGTTCATATTTTTCAAAATAATGTTTTCTTGTATCCCATAAAAAATCAGTTCAAACGGATATCGGTGAATGATCCATCCGTTTATCAAGTCTTTGTTTCACAGAGATTAATAAAATTTTATTTTGATGAACATGAACGGCTCCAATCATCTAGGTGGGACCTGCAATAGTCCTAAATCAACTGATTTGTACATTTTATGTACAAAAATTTATGTACTCCTATCATTGCTTTATCAAAAAACTGGAGTATAAAGAACACAACTTTAAGGGCTTGTTTGGATACTTCATTTTCTACTTTTCACTTTTACATTGTTGGTTCTTGGTTGTCTGGCTGTCAAATGGAAAATGCATTATGTGAGAATGTATTTTGGTCTTTTGACATTAGAGAGGAGAAGCCAAAAGTAAGTTGAGAGGAGCTTTTTCACTTATTCCATTTTGATTAACAAAAAGATCTACAGAATGTACTATGCATATATTTCCAAAAGCTACTCGTGTTACAAAATGCATTCTGCATATTTATTCTAAACATTCTCCCAAATTTAAAATACATTTCAACTATAATCTAAGAAGTCAAAAAGTTGAAAATCAAAGCAGAAAATGAGCCTCTTAAACAAAGCTAGGAAAGAAGTTGTATTGGTGGGTTTCACACTCAATCTACTTGTTGTATTGGGGGGGGGGGGGGGGGGGGGGGGGGGGGGGGGGGGGGGTGGTGTTTAAGTGAACACCCTCTTTGTAATGTAGAGCCGCCTATGCCAATGACTTTGGTATTCATGCACCTAACAATTGCATGCCACCAAAGACCCACAAGACAAAAGAAAGGTTGGCTTTTACATATATGCGATTGCTAAGATTACCATGGCAACGTCTCACCAGCTAATTACGAACTAACAACAAGAAAATTTTAATATTTCCTAATTCCTTTTTTGGTATTCAAACTTTTAAAGGGGACGAACATTAGATGTATGTTACTCAAAAATGAGCATTGATTTTCACTTCTACTGTTTTAATCCTACTTATAAAATTATTTTTAATTATTTATGGTGTAAATTTTGGAAATTCATACACATTTTTAGTTAACATTTCAAATACGATTAATATTTTAAGATATCCAAAAATGAAATATTGGACCAACATTATGGGACATCGGGAGTATAATGAGTATAAGGGGAAAACTGTAGTTTATCTTCAGTGGTGGACTTACAATGGGGCACGTGGGGTCACATGCCCCCACTCGATTCTATTGTATTTAGGACCTCCAGAGTGTAACTTGCATACATTTGGTTGCCTTCTCGACGATTCGAGCCAATTATAATGTAGAGATCACCAAATAATTTGTCCATACAAAAATTTATGTTGATCTAAAACTTCTAAGAGCTTGTAAGAACATTTTCTTTTTGCAAAAATTGTTAGATCTACATTTTTTCTGAATAAAAGTATCATACATACGGTTCAAATCTTTGTGGAGCGATTTGAGTGTAGACAAACTGTATTCGCAGAGAAGCCGAGTTCTATTATTAAATTAGAAAGTAAGAAAAAAACAAGGTGCCCCGAGAAGAAATGAATAGAAATAAGCATTTGAGACACAGTCATTTACTAAGAATAATTATGTGTCCTCAATGAAGGGAATTTCCAGATACTCCAGTACTCCTTAATTATATTAAAGCCCAACGCTTCTGCCACGACGGGTTTTAGAAAGGAACAGATGCATATAGCCTTGCTGTACAGAAAATAATTTTGTGTTGTTTGAGAATTCACTTTAAATTGCTAAGTGTTATATCTTTTAGAACATAAATTCTACATTATAGCCGGGTGAGTTTTCGCTACGGTATTTTCAGTATCAATTAATGTACGTAATAAGAATGACTTGTGAGTGAATATAGAAAATATCGAGAATACGAACCTACCTCAATGGGAAGTAACCCTAATTTGTCCATATAAAAAAATATCGAGAATACGAACCTACCTCAATGGGAAGTAACCCTAATTTGTCCCCCAAAGCCTGAAGTTTTAATCCCAAAATAACAGCAGTGCGATTATCTTCTCAATTCAATAGCTGGCCAGGCTAAGGATTGATGTCTCAGTCCAATTGGGTGGAGGGCTGGACTGCTTTGAGTTTGGTTCAGTGGGCTAATTATTGGGCCCGTTTTGACAAAACGATATTTTCATTTTCTAGGCTTCTGTGAATATGAAGTGTGCTGATCCATCATACTTGTCTCCGAAATACAACATTTTTTTTTTTTTTGGGTACAAAAAGTACTCCATCCGGCTCATTTTGATAGTCTAATTCGGTCTACAATGTAATTTTTAAATTTTTAATATTTTCAATTTATAATAAATTTTATATGCAATATCGATCTCATATGATAGATCTCAATTAGTTCTATTATACAAAAATTTTAAAATCTTTAAAAATTTTGTAGAATGAAGATATTAACAATTATAAAATTACATTGGAGACCGAGTTGGACTATCAAAATGGGACAGAGGGAGTACAACATTCATGTATATCATTAAAATAGGTTTGACGCAATATGATATACACGAAATGTTGTATTTCGTGTATATCAGATTGCGTCAAACCTATTTTAAAGTCTTGCGCTGATTATCTAAGCCGTTTAACTTGTTTAAAGCATTATTCTAGCATGCTCTACAAAAAGTCAACTCATTCAAATATCGATAAACGCTTCATCGATTCATTCAATTTTTACCCTTGCGAGTGTAGATGCAAAAATTGATCTAGCTCTTACTAATATTCAAATGAGCTCAATCATTTTTGTGGAATCACGAGGTGAATCTCACACAAGCCGGTTTACATTTGATGCATATCAAATGATGTACCCATTAGTATCCATTTTTCTAAAATGACAATTAGTATCCATTTTTTTTTCTAAAATTACTGTTATTAGCTTTAAAGAGACATTTCTAAAATGACAATTAGTATCCATTTTTCTAAAATAACTTATTAGCCTCTTTTTTGGGGAAGAAAAAAACTATGGGTGCATCATTTGATATGCATCAAATGTACACCGGCTTGTGTGAGATCCACTTCGTGATTCCACATAGAGGGTCTCGCTAAAGTGTGTCCAATAAGCACACATTTTCACATATTCCTATACACCTTTCACCTATTTCAATACACTTTAAGCTTAATGTTTTTCTATTGGACACACATTAACATTTTCCTTTTTTGAAATATGTTGAAATTACTGTTATTAGAGCATCCCCAGCAGCTTGTCTGAATTTTTGGCCAAGAAACTTGATGCACAGTGCATATAGCTAGTGTGTCACTCTCAACACTCCAACAATACTACCCATTTTACCTTCTCTCTTATTAAAATAATAATTTTTTTAAATATCATAATATATATAACTAAATATATATATATATATATATATAGGAACCCCTTCCTATCCAAACCGCATTTTGCGGACCTAACGTCCGGACCTCCACCCTCCCAATTATTTTTTGAAAATCCGAACCGTTAGATGTGTTTAAAAAGTGTTTTCAAGGTCCAACGCGAAGATTTGGCAAAAAAAAATACCCGGAAGGGCTTGATCGGAGCGGTTTTTCATAAAAACGCTAATTACACATCTAACGGTTCGGATTTTTAAAAAAAATTGGGAAGGTGGAGGTCCGGACGTTTTAAAATCCGGGAGTTTGGATGTGAAGTTTTTTGCACATATATATAGAGGCCCAATCTAGTCCGGGAGTCCCGGATCCGGGACTCCACCTTCCCGATATTTTTTTGACGATCCGAACCGTCCAATGTGTTCAAAAGGTGTTTTCAAAGGTCTACGCGAGAAATCTTCAAAAAAAATACCGGGAAGGGCTTGATCCAAACAGTTTTTCGCAAAACTGTAAATGTACAATTTCTGCGAAAAACTGCTTGGATCAAGCCCTTCCCGGTATTTTTTTTTGAAGATTTCTCGCGTAAACCCTTGAAAACACCTTTTAAACACATTAGACAGCTCGGATTTCCCAAACACAATTTTTAAAAGCATCAAAACACTGAAAAACCCTTAATCCGGGATCCTTGACAGGATAATTCGTGTGTATAAATATATCTACACCCACACATATATGCATATACACACATGTATACCACTAGATCTGTTTACCACCGATCGTCCTCTTCGCCGTATACACACATATATCGTCCGTCCGTTCGTTCGTTCTCTTCGCCGTCCGTTCGTTCGCGATCTGTGTCTCCGTCAATCTGTCTTCGTTCGCATCGTCCGTTCGTTCCTTGCCGTTGTTTATCGCCGTCCCTCGCCGTTGATTGGAACCTCCATTGCTGCCGCCGTCCCTCACCGTCGATTGGAACCTCCATCGCCGTCGTTCATCTCGGCTGTGGCCGTAGGGGGGATGGGGAGAGAGAGAAATAAAAAATTGGCTGCTGGTGAACAGTGGCAAGGTGAATTTGCCCAAGTACTATAGCTGAGGTAGGAATACCTAAGGGTTGGGTTAATCTGCTGCAGGGGGCCGGTAATTTGCCCCTTTGGTAAGCCAAAATGGCTCCAAAGTCCAAAGCCATTTTGGCAAATCTGCTGCACTTGCTCTTACGAGTGTCCTATCAGATCATCATTACGCTTCTTTTTTTGGTAAAAAATCCACGGCCTATAAAAATGAAAAGGGTCATAAGTGGGCCTAGAGACCTGTCCACTTTCTCAAGTCCAGTCCTGTCCGAAACAGAGAGAAACTGGGCCAAGTGGCGGTGTGTGGAGCCACCAAGGATAGGATGGCACGGAGGATAAAAGATATGGGTATAGAAGTTTTGCACATAAAATGTATAAATGTTTGTTTTGGGCCCATTTTGAGTCTCACGTAGACGATCGGAGAAGTTCGTATTTTGCACAATAATATTTACTTGTATCCCGTAAAAAATCAGCTCAAACACATATTGGTGAATGCTTCATCTGTTTAATCAATTTTTGATTCATGAAGGTCGCAAAAATATTATTTGAAGAACATGAACAGCTCCGACTATTCGGGTAGGACCCTAAGTCCCAAATCAACTGATTTGTACATTTTATGTACAAAAATTTATGTACCTCTAGCATTGTTACCACCTCTAGCTTTATCAAAAAAACTGGAGTATAAAGAAAATAACATTAAGGGCCTGTTTGGATACTTCATTTTCTATTTTTCATTTTTACATTATTGGCTTTTGGTTGTTTGGCAGCAAAATGGAAAATGCATTATATAAGAACGTGTTATGGTTTTTTTATATTAGAGAGGAGAAGCTAAAAGTAAGCGGAGATGAGCATTTTGACTTCCCATGTTTTTATTTGTTCCATTTTGATTGGCAAATAGATGTACAAATGTATTCTGTACATCTCACTCAAAAGCTACTCCTGTTACAAAATGTATTCTGCACATTTATTCTAAACATTCTATGTACCAAATTTAAAATACATTCCAACTATAATCTAAGAATTCAAAAAGTTAAAAATAAAAAGCTGAAAATGAGCCTCCTAAACACCCTCCAAGCCATATTTTCAAGAGAGTTTAGTGTAATTTTTCAAATTTAAACTCAATTTTAATCTAGTCTAGTAGGTAATGAGTTAAGGATGTCTAGAAAGGAGCAGCATTCTTCCTTGCTATTTTCCCTGCGTGATCCCTCCTGTCCCACGTTCTCTCTACAAACCAAATATAAATCCACTTTTTTTTTTTTTTTACATCAGCATTATAATTTTACCTTAAACACTCTCTCTTTCTCCCTTCCCCGACAAATCCACCTTTTTATTTTAGGATTCGAAAAAAAAACGTCGAATTTCATTTTGACAGGTTGTTAACTTATTTTTTGTTCTATGTTGATAGACGTAAGATTAACCGTAGAAGTTAGAGAACATGTTCACTGTTTTAGTTATTAATAAAGAAATTTAGGTAGTTGATTTCCGGAAATACAAGGGGTACCGACCCCCCTTACTCCGACTATGTACAGACAGCGCTGGAGATTCCCTCGTGGGTTCCAAACAATCAATCCGAACTGTTAATTCATCTTTGGGGTGATTTTGGATCAAGCTCATGGGCCAGTCCGATTGAAACGATTCCCGCGTAGCCCACTCGGAATTCGATTCTGAGATGAATCAACAGTTCGGATTGATCGTTTGGGACCCACAAAGAGGGTCCCGGCGCCGTCTGTGCATAGTCGGTACGTATAGAACGGTTGGTTGATTTCTTCTGATTTTGCGGTCAAGGAATTCAAATCCTGATACCGCCCTTACTACCGGTACATATTGGAGCCCGGAGTTGTGGTGGTCCGGGTTAGTGGGGAATTATTATGAATGATGCAGATATAGGATAAAAGTTGCACAAAAAGCAAAGCAGAGATGGAAAACACGTTTTTTTTAAATTTAAAAAAAAAAAAAAAAAAAGCCCTGATGATCCAGCTAAGACTGCACCATATTTCTCATATGCTTGAGGAATGGCCCTACCTACTGCCCTCACTGCAAAGATTGACCCCTTTATCTTTGGGCTTGTTTCAGTAATTT
Organism: Vaccinium darrowii; assembly: GCA_020921065.1. NCBI lineage: Eukaryota > Viridiplantae > Streptophyta > Magnoliopsida > Ericales > Ericaceae > Vaccinium > Vaccinium darrowii. The sequence continues at coordinate 17,339,519 of CM037162.1, forward strand.
CATTTCTGCAGTGGCTTTTTTAACATATCTGAAAAGTACGGGATACGGACACACGCTTAAACATCTTTTTATGCCAAAACTTTTAAGGACAATTACATGTCAGAAGCACATTGAACATAAAAACATTATGTTATAAGTTTACTATATACTCCATGTGAGATTGTTTTTTGAAAAGACCTTTTCGGCAATTGAAAAAAATAGCAATCAAGAAGGAGAAAAGATAATGGCACTAACACTTTACACCAATAGTTGCACTAATTCTTTCACATAGAATATGTGCGACCTATCATTGAGTCCCACATATTCCATATAAGAGAGTTAATGCAAATATTGGTATTAGTGTTAGTGCCTGTAGCAAAACTCGTTACGAAATCCGTAGTTGAGAATGCATTCATGGTCCTTGTTGAATCGCCCGACCTTAAATTTGCAGTTTAACCTCCTATCGTGTCACAACATGTCCGACCAACGAAGGTAACAATCAAATATGAGAGAGGTCAATGATCGTGCATATAATCTAGCTAAGTTGGGTCTTCAGTAAGACCGAGGGGAGCAATGGTGGGGAGCAATGGTTTGAGTTGGATGTGGTAAAAACAAAGCTATTAGCAAACGGAAAACACTTGATGCAGTAGCGCAATGAACTCCGAGACCATCTGATGCTGCATGTCTGATAGCACTTGATAATCTTACAAGTAACAGTTAAAATCAGTAACAAAAAAAAGATTCATGGCATAGGGAAGCAAGTATTTTAGAGCGGATTGACAACTAGTTCTCGGTAAATATGCGCGTGCACTTCACGTATCAAATAATGCAACAAGACCTACATAAACAATATGAAAGTTTGGAGAGTTTAAACTAGGATCAGGGTTGTTGGTCAAATTGTATAGAAAACTGATGAATTGTCACCATTACATCAAAATATAAGTTATGAAAGAATGATAAGTCCCAGCCAAACATGGGTCCGAGGGAGAGGGAACAATTTAGTACATCGGGGATGAAAAAATGTCTGTGGAAATCAACGAAGATTCATATCAACAAGCCTAACGTTACACACCTAAACACTCACAAACACAAAACTCACTAGGCAAAGCCAGGCTCCCGTAAGCAACACAGAGGCATCGGAGTGGAAAAGGATTAGCTAAAGACAGAAATTACAGTGCTTATCATCACCACCAGACTCCATAGGAGTTTTGACGTAGTACCCATGATTGATGTTGCCGCGGAGATTTTTTGGGGCCTGAAAATGGGACAAAGATAAATGAGTTAAGGATCCTTGATCTTGATAGAAATTTGAAGATAGAAAAAATTGAGACAGGTTCTGATACGTACTTTTGCAATTTACTGAGGGAACCACAAAAGAGAGCATTATCTGGCATGGGGAACTCGGTTTTGTTATTGACCTCTGGATTGTAAACCTTGACATAGGTTTCTTGACCAAGATACCAAGAGTCGAGGTTATCTGTTCTCAAATTCCAGACACCAACATTGTCAAGAGAGATTAAGATTGCCGTCCAGGCCCCTGGAAAAACCTGTGCAAAACAGGAGGGGAAAAAATGAAGCAAAAAGGGTTCAGGGAGGGAAACTAAAGGAAGGTTAGGCATAATAATCGCCTCCCTTTTTTCTGCGGGTGGGCATCAGCAGGTCATACATGCATGTTTAACGATGAAGATGGTTTGGCAAACTTTATGTCTAGCATAATATGAGAACTACCGCTTCAAAAATTGTAACAAGAGGGGAGAGGCAGAAAATGTCTTCTGAAAGAGACTGCAATGGAAGTTCCATATGCCAGTGGCCTAGCTGAAAAAAACCCTATGTTATAGCTGATTATCTACAGGAACACTCCAGAAGTAACCTCAATCAATAGGAAAGAACTTGATCATAAGCATCCATTTGACTGGTTTACAAACATCTTGTATCTTACATGATAAAAGGATGAGGGGAAAAAAGGCCATATCTGTTGGAACATGTATGAAGGATTTGAGTCCCATACCGAGTAAATAGAATAAAGGTTGGACCTCAATATCAATTAGGTGACTCACCACTAACAAGGCTTAAGCTTTTAACTAGACTTGGGTCATTCAATGTATGTTGGGCCCAAGTGATGTCATGTGGACTGTGGATACTCCACAATAGATTGGGCCTACACGCACATGGAGAAAACCTCTTTGGATCGTTCTAATAATTAGTATCAAAGCTGATGAATGATGATCTTTGGGGCGGATTCTCCTGGGATTGCACAAAAAAGAACTCACGGGAGTGCATTGTAGTGACTCTCAGCGGAGCAAGGTGCATGTGGCATGCAGCGAAGTATCTCTCTCGATGGAGTAACAGGTGGAGTAGGTCCAGTGAAGTCCATGATTAAACTGGTGTCTGGAGGGTAAAAGATCATGCATCAAAGGGGAGTCAAAGCAGATGAAGTCGAAAGATTGGACTCCTAACAATATCCAGCAACACCTGGATTGAGAAGGGGCATAATTGGTCATTAATGTATCTGCTCAAAAAGGTTCCTTCATATTAGGGGTCTGACATAAGTAGAAGTAGAAAGCTTTATCCACGTCTATTGTGAAGAGATTGGTTGGCTTGAAGCTACATCAAAGTGTAAGGGTGGCTAGCATTGTCACAACACTAGAACAGATCCTCCAATATGACACCTAACTATAAATTTTATCATCTGTTTTCACGTATACGCAAAGAACATCAAAGGGCGTGGTAAGTAGCTATTAAATCGAAACATCCCAAGATCGCACAGTAGTAGAGATCTCGAAACAGAGAGAGCAAATCAGGAAACCAAGATAATGGGAAGCTAATGACTGCGGCCTTACGGAGGAATAAACCATCAGAAGGCTTACCTGCGTTGTGCTGCGGGCAATACCATCCCACTTGTTGTATGTCCCCCTGCTATTCTCTGTCCACTCCCCAAAATCCATCCTGTAAATAATTAATTGAAAATATTGGTTCGCAGATCAAACTTGCCAAGAAAGGAAAATAGAATATTCATTTGGAAGATAGATATGATGAAGTTTGGGTGAAGGAAGCCAATTCCTACCCAACCACAAAAAAGGCATATCCATCCATATGATAGCTTTGCATCTTTGTGTCATTATTTTGCAATATAACTTCCATAAATCCCTTATATGTGCCATTTATTATCGATGTTGCCATCTTGGGTGGTCCTGTAATTGGCCTAGTGGGGAAATCAAGCTTGTATACTCCCTTCAATTTGAATTGGTCAGCAAGTCTGATTGGTGTACTGGGATTGACGAATGAGATCCCACTGAGTGTTGTTCGCTTCTTCCCATTGATGGTCACTGCTGGCTTGTTTTTCAACACATAAAGATCAGTCACATTGATTGAGCCATAATGGAAAGAGCCTTGCGGGTTGGGGCGAGCACCACTGGCAGACACATTCCACCTGCACAATGTTGACCAAAAGACTCAGAGAGAGACAGAGAGAGATTTCTTTTCACTGGAAGACACAAAGATGCTAAATTACACAAATTTTGTCAGCAAAACGCTGTCAGATCATACGGCCATCTACTAGTTTCACCACATTTCCTCAATGTCATGCCTACTTTTTTACGTTTTTTTTTTCGGAAGAATTCTTCTCATGTTTAACAAAACTATTTCAGATTTTCAGCAGCAATCCCTCTGACCCTCAAATCAACACCATGATTAAATCATTAATTTGGTCAACTCTTACTTTACAGAGGTAAGTATTCAGTTCTTTAACTTCTCATTATGTTTGAAATGAAGAAACATCATTATCTCTAAGAATACAGAAACATGAAAGAGAAAATATATTTTCATTAGCTTAACTAAATGGCCAAATGCCAATGCATCTAAAAAATTTCCAACAAACCTGATCGATCTTGCCTGGTTCATTGAGAAGGTTTTGTCATATTGGTCATTTGGTGGGTCTGGAAGGGGGCCTGAAGCCTTCCCTTTAGAATTTGAATAGTGCAAGATGGCCACACCAGTAACTCTTTGCCAGATCGATTCATTCACAAACCTGGGACTCGCTACAATGTAGTAATCAGTACTTGCATTCTGGTCCATGGTTACCAAGAAAGAGTACGATTGTCCAACATGAATATCTAGGTTAGTGTAATTCTGCTGCACTGTATACGATCCCTCTGTTTCCGCTAAAAGCAGGTTATGGTTTTGAATTCTGAAGTTCAGACTAGTTGACATCCCCACATTGTGTACACGAACGCGATATGTTTTCCCTGGCCGACATCACAACATAATATATTAGGAACCGAAAGGAGGAAGGAAAACTGGATCAAAGAAAATCAACTCATGACCATAAAGTTCGTACTTTCCAAATAAAAGAAGTTACCTACTACAAACAACTTAAGAACAGGAAACGGTAACTTCAAGAGGGATTTTCCAAGAATGGCAAAAGGCAAGGTTAACAGAGGAGAATTTGCAGCCCATAACTCCAACATCATCTTCCAAATAACAGAGGAAGAGGGTCTTTGGATACCCTGAAAGACTCTTTTCCTGCCATATGTAGCACACCATGGCTGCCCATGCAAGTTTGCTGACAATAGGTAGTACATTATGGCTGTCATATGTAGTTCCTAGCACCTAGGGTTTTTCATAAATCCTTATTATTATGCTGCCGTGTCAAGAAGTGGTTTAACAACTATGAGCCGTGTCAAGAAGTGGTTTAACAACTATGAACATATTTATTCATGAATGTTTAGAAAAATTTTAGCACTCCACAGATTTGATCCCATTAAACCGCAAGGGTGACTGATTACCCCAAAAGTTTGCTTGTCTTCAACTTCCAATGGAAAGTAGTAATAAAAGAAGAAGGGAAAAGCTGATGCATATGGACCATATGGCCTCTTGCTATTAGCACAAATACTTTGGTACATCCCTAACTTGGTAAATTGTCACATGCGTTCCCAAGATTTGGGTCCCATGAGAAAAGTAGACTAAATTGCTGAAGCTTATATGAACTAACAGTCGAACATGGTATCTGAACTAAAGCCTAGTTCAAAAACACCTTGAACATAGCAAACACGAATTCCATCAAAGGTAGTAATCGACCTAAAAAAGTTAAGAAACAGACAAGGATGCACATCGCAGCCTATAATTGAAGGTCAAACTGCATATTTGTCTACCATGCATCAAAAGAAGGTTCAGTGCATAAACAGATAATTGCAACAGTGGTTACGAGTTACAACATATTCAGAGCATGAGACTAAAACGAATCTATTTCCACTTCTAATTCACAAAGTTTAGGGACATATATAGAACATTACTCCATTCAGCAAAAACATTAAAATTTCTTGTATAGTATACATAAACAAATACTTTAAGATCTCCTAACCTGGTTGAACGTTAATTGTTTCGTAATCAATGCCATCAGGCACAAGGGTAGAGTTATATTGGTAAGGGCCTTTCCCATTCATAAGAACGCCATCCGGCATCCCAAGATCCTTGCCTGCATTAAGGGTCTTTCTCAAAGCCTGCAACCAGAAACTACCGTTACATGCAGCTTCAATATGACCCAAAAAGTCAGTTTTGACAATTTATCAAACACTAACCGTGTGGTTCCGAGTGTACCAATCACCAATCAAAATTGTTATATCCCCGTCTGGGGTTGCAAAGGGAAGTGCAATAATATCTCTATTGGTAATAATAAATCCGCCGTAACCACCCGAGGCCCTTTGAAAATTGAGAGACGGGAAGTAAAAGAAACTCCCAATCTGGTCCTTAACTTGGAATTGGTAAGTCCAGTTCCACTTGGGAGGAATCGGGCAATTAGTACCGAGTACCCCATCTTGCCAAGAAACTCGCCTCTGTTGAATACCATTCCTGTAACAAACGATAGATTGTACATCCCACAATGTCAATAACCAAAAAAAAAAACCCAAAATCCAAATCAAATTAGTTTTAAATTACTGCAATCCTACCAAGTCAGGAGAAGGTTCTCATCTAGTTTGTTCTTGACATTGACGACTACATTGTTGTTAGTAGTCACATTAATGATAGGCCCTGGAAATTTACCATTAATAGCAATAACCTGCGTTTAAAAGCAATGCAGCTCAGAAAATCAATAAAAGTAGCTCTTCATTACTATCTCAAACCTACCACGAATAATTTATTTTTTGGTGAAGAATTAAAATCACACACAAATAGCACAAAGAATAACCAATCACAACAAGAAAGCAATAGACGTATATTGGAGAGTACATCAATCTATACGCTAGGATTTTACAGTAATACCCTAGAACTCAGAAGAAACAATGGGCCAGTACTAATGAAGCTCCCATAAACCCAACAACAGCAACTATAACCCTAAACCCACAATACAAAACTTTAACCACATTCTGCAGATCTGAAGCTAAAGTTTCGAAATATTGAAAAACTGGAGGTAACCCATTACCTGTTCAGATGAATATCAGAGAACCCAGATGGAAATAACGACGTGAGAGAGTAAAAAGGAAATCCGAAAACATACATACCTGTTGGGGAACACCCAAAGGAGAGGCAGTGATGTAGGAGACCACGAAATCGAAGTTAACAAAAGGGTCATCCGCGAAACAGAGGCGCGTGAAGAAACAAATGTAGACAATGAACAAAGAGGAGGCAATGTAGGTAGCCATGTATGAAGTGTTATCTAGGGTTGAATTGAAGAAAATAGTCAATTTTTGGTAGCTTTTCTGGGTATTTTTTGTTTTTTTTTACATTACGAGAGACAGCAGAGGAGAGAAGAAGAACAGCAGCAGAGGAAGGGACTAGAGAGAGAGGGAGAGGACTGTCTTGAGTGGGAATGTGAGAGAGAGAGAGAGAGGTAGAGAGAGGGATATTAATTGCTTTTTGGAGTGCAGTTTTCTCGGGCATAGTAAAAAAGGTGGATGGAGGTCACAACGGTTGGTTGAAGGGAGGGACGACAGTGAAGCTTTTGTCGGCGTCTGGCCCACTTTGGTAATCATCCAGTACGAATGAGCATGCCATGGAGAAAAGAAATCTGGATCAAAAAGGAAGAATTTACCAAAATTTGAAACAAGAAAGAATCTAGAGAGAGAAGTTTGAATGAAAGAGAAAGAGGATTGTGATGCCAGCCAGTGGCCAGTTCACAATCACATTTCTTGATACAGCATATTTTCTCGGACACGAAAAAACATTTGCTGGGACACGAAAGAATGTGTTTTTGTATAGTGTTTCCATTAATACATTATTGTTACACTCTTGGATTTGGTTTTCTGTTAATTTGATATCACTCCCATTTTCAACTAACGGTTAGAATGCCTCAAGGGAACACCCGGGATGGAACCAAAATTTGACAATTAGCTGACAGTGACATCCAACTCTTGTCCAGTACGCCCTTTGAAGAAGTCAAGAGCCCAAAAGGCACTCAGGCCCGGCCCTGTGGCTAGGCTGGGAAGGCCTAGGCCTGGGGCCCACCGAAAATGGGCTTTTTTTAGGGCCCCTAAGTATATATGTTAGTATAGGTATGAGTTTGGTTTGATCCAATATTGTTAGAGCTTTAGAGGCCCACAAAAATCACTTATTCACTAAAGCCTATTTGACTTTTTGAGGCCCAAACAACTTCCATATTCCCTCTTTAATTATTTTTTGAGGCCCACAAGGACTACAAGTATTTCAAATTCCCTCTGGGGTCATTTCGGTTAATCCTTTCTCTTATTGCCTCACCAATTCAATCTATCCAAAAGGGCTGGGGTATTTGATGGATTTGAATTCATTTGATTTACGGTGTGTGAGATTGTGAGAGTTGTTGTATGTATTACACACTTACACATGGCTGATGAAAACTATCTATATCAGCCAAGTGTACACACTTACACACAGACACACGGACACAAGTACACAACCTCCATTGCTTGCTTTAGTATGTGTTTCCCAATTCCGAACTTTGTTTGAAATTTACGTGAGATGTTGCATAGAAAAAAAAAATTTATATGAAGGGCCTCAAATTGAGGATAGGGTTGGGGCCTCGAGAAACACAGGGCCGGGCCTGAAGGCACTACACTATGCAGCACCTCAGAACGACGTCGTTTGCAGGTAAGTCAGGAGCTCCGTTACACGTGGTTCTATGTAATCTATTTCGGGGTCTCATATAAACGATTTGAACCATTTAATAATTTTAAAATAATTATATGAGTGGCCTTGACAGAAATCAGGCTCATCGGATATTTGTAAGTGATTGATCTAATTCGTTCAATTTTTCATTCAGAATCTCAGACCCTATAATCGGAAAAAATCTTGAAGAAAAGTTATATAATTGTTCACTCGGGAACCCTTTGATCTGAACCACAGGAATCGTAGAGCTAGTTGAGAAGAACATACACGAAAAAAATTATCTTAATCGGACTTTGATAGGTATCAAAAAAATCCAAAAAGTGTCTTTCTATTGTCAACCCACTTGGCTAATAATAAACAAATTAGAAAACAAAAAATACACACTTCAGTGTATTTTTTTACACTTTTTAATATATATATTTTTGCACACTATTATACATTTTTCACAGATTTCAATATATTTTTTAAATTATAATCACAGCCCACTGAGCTAATTTTAGAAAGTGGACAGTTGCATCACTTTTGTTTATTTTGTCGTCAAGACTAAAAGGAATCCTTTGCAAAAAAAAACCTCCAATCAATAATGAAAAGCACACGAGAATAATCTCGCGAGTTTTCGAATGGGATGGCAAATTAGCCCCGTAGCAAATTATGTTAATTTTATGTTTCAATTGTTTTTAAACTTTGTTCGAGTATATTTTCTTGTAATGTCTCTAATTAATACCGGTAAAACAGTTCTTTTTCGATTTTATTAATGGATATCTTATGTTTCTTGGTTAAAATAAAATTAAAATAAACACTTACTCATGATGGACTCTTCACCGTTTCCTCTTTGTGGGAGAAATTGAGACCTAAATTTCCCACTATTGGTTGGTGTGATAGTGTGTGGTTTCCCTCGCTTATTCCCAGATGTAGTGTGATCAGCTGGATTGCCATTCAAAACAGATTATCCACAGAGGACCGACTTGTCCTGTTTGGTGTTAAGAGCACATCCTGTTGTAGTTTCTGCTCTGCTGAGGAATCCAATGACCACTTATTCTTTAACTGCCCATTCACTAAACAGGTGTGGGATTCTGTTTCCCTTAAATCACAGCTCATGTGGCAGCCTCAAACTCTCATTAATCTTGCCAATCTTGTTTCTACAGCCAAAGGAAAAGGTCTCAAGAGCACTTTGACCAAATTGACCTTCACTGTCTCCCTCTATCATATCTGGATGGAGAGGAATCATAGGAAATTTCAAGGTTTACAGCATGGTGTGCCCTCATTGGTGGCTAAGATATGCACTGAGATTAGGTATAGATTGTTGTCACTCCACAAAATACCACCTGGTCCAATGTCCTTGAGTGCATCTTGGAACATCCCATTTCGCACTCACACTTAATGCATGTGTGTTAGAGTATGTTATTCCCAATAACCCTTGAGTGTAGCTCGTTTGCTCATTGATTAATTACAATCTCTCATGCATGCTCATGGTTATGTTTTGCCATATACTGCTGATTATGTTTTGCCTTTGTATGATCTGTTTTGCAGGATCTGTTTGCTGCTGCAGTGAGGAATGTTTAGCCACCGCTTGGTGTGTCTCGTATCAAGGATTGGAGTGTCTCCAGGGGCAGATTCAATCAGAGGGGGCAGTCTCAATGGCAATTATTGCTGCTGCCCCTGTATTTGCTGCAGCAAGGAACAGAGTTTCATCCTATTCGCTGCTGCTGCGGCCATCACAGTGCATATTGTACTTTGTGAGTATGGTAATAATTGCATCGTACTTTATAGATGTCATTTGGGTTGCAAGAGCTGTTGCAATCCACGTTTACTGCAATCTATTGTTACTATTGTCGATGCTTGTTTATTGCTTTACGCCTTGATTGCATTGAGCTTTAATGATGATTATATGGGTTGCAAGTGCTGTTGCAACCTACATGCTTACTTGCTTGCATTTAAACCTCATATTATGCTATAGCAAGGGTTGTTGCTATGGATATTTGTTTGCGTATCTGTTGCTATACATTACTTGCTCACTTGCTAATTTGCTACAGAATTGAACCTGTGGACTGCTGTGTGTCTGATCAGCATCCACGTTGTTGTGATTTTGTTTTGGCCTAGCTTTGGGGGGCTGTCCCATGGCTCGTGATAGTCCCTTCAGGGAGGGGGTCTTTCCTCCCTACACTTGCCTGGTTTGCACTCTTTATATCCTACACTAGATGGAATCGATTTGCTGCCACCATTTGTGTTGCTGTATGGTCGTTGTTCTTGTATTAGCAGTGTTACTGCTCACTTGGGACTGTCATATTACAAAGGAGATGCTGCCGAAATTTCCTGAAATTTCCAGATATCCTGGGTGAGGTGCTCATTGCTGCGGCTGCTTCTTCTGCATCATTGGAACGTCATCAAGGTTACGATGAAGCCAAGAATATCATATGCTCTCATGTGTCCCCTTTGAAGCTAAAGTTCTAGATCTATGTCCCATTGTGTCATTCGTTCTTATAGATCATCGTTGATTATGTCGAAGTTCATGTTTGATTCATATATGTGGGTTGATCATGCAACCTTCTAATCTTAATGGGGGGTTGTCCCATTTCCATAGGCTCCTCATTCCCATGTAGCCAGTTGGCCTTCCCCACTTTCTTAGGCTAGTCTGCCTTCGAAGTTTTCTTGTTTTGTTTTGTTCTGCTTCTTTCTTTTGCTTTGTCCTCCCTGGGGTATGCCCCTTGTAGGCTGTATATCCGCTTAGCCTCTTTTATTTTCAAGCTTATTTACCCAAAAAAAAAAAGATGAGTGAGAATGGGTGGGAACTAGGTTTCCTTAATATGGGCCGTAGTTAATTTTTCATCGATTAATGTGGGATTAATTATTGACCGGACCCTGATTTGAGGAGGATGTTTTTGCTTGATTACCGTTGATTCCGTACCATATTTGGTAGACTTGGAAATGCGATAAAAAAATTTTTAATCAAGCGTGTTGGGTACAAACCCATGTGCATTTGAGGTCCACTTAAACAATTCATGATATTGACCATCATAGGAGAAACAAAAGGCTTCTTTATCAAGGGAGTGTTCCACTAACCCAGGTTTTTGAAAAAACTGATTTTTCACGATTTTTTTATGTGATGTGTTGTGAAAGAATGACTTGTCTCGGTGTAACACCCCCCAAGTTTGGTTTGGCTCAGTTCTGTATTATCAGAATATTTACTATTTTGAATTAATATTTTATTCTTTGAATTCCTATTAGCGAGTAGAATCAAAACCGTAATATACACTAAACAGAAATTTTATATAAACATAACATGTTAACGAAAAAATTAATAGTACTAACAGTTACAGTAGGCCCTTTGTCGAAAACAGTTAGTTAGTTCGTTGACTTTCAAAAAAAAAAGAAGTGTGAAAATTTTGAATAAAAAAATAAAGTGTTTCCATTCATAAAATTTGTGAGAACACATATAGCTCAAACAATTAAATTGGGTGTCAAGAATTTTTGTAAATTATATATGCATAAAAACCTTCATTTTTTAATATGAAAATTGCATGCATTTTCGTAACAAACTGGCTTTCAGGAATGGAACGGGAGGAGCTACTTGTTACATTTATAAAAAACTTAGGAGTATAAAATTTGATGAGTGTTCTTTTTTATGCAGATGAATTGAAAATATCAAATATGTCAAAGAAAGTTATAGAAAATTCACTAATAACAAAACATAGTCAATAATAATTAAAAAGAAACGTTGAAGGTTGTAATGTGTCGTATCTCACGTGACCTTTGAACTTTGGGGTTCGGTCCAATGGTTGTGTAGCACTCCTTTAAAATATCAAATCTAAGATTAGACTCGTATTGATAGGAGGTTGGCTCTCATACTAATCGAACATATACAAACATATATCGTCTAACGAAAGGAAAAAATCTCAAGTGGGCATTGGGCTCTTTTTATCACTGGCCGGTTCAAGATGATTATGGTCAATACAATCCCGAAGCTATTGCTCGAAAATTGTTCAGAAGGTTATTATATAGGGGTGTCAATCTTCAAACATGTCCTTTAATTTTAGCTAAAATTGTGCTACCCTACAAAATGTAACAATTTAATTAATATATATGTCCTACACTTTCCTCTGATTTAAAATGGGACCCACTACAATTCCCATGTAACCAAACAAACATTTCATTATAATGAAATGGTAGGCCCAAACATTGGCAATTATTCATGACTCAATTTTTCATGTTAAAAATTAAGAAATATTACCCGTTGACTTTCATGTTAAAAATTAAGTAAATCAAACATTGGTAATTTTCGAATGAATCAATTTTTTCTTTATGACATGAACAATCAACAGAAATGGTAGGCCCTATTTTGTATATGGTACCTCTCGTTTGAGAAATATTACCCGTTGACTTTTACCCTAAAAAATGTACAACATTAACCACGGAAAATAGTAAAAAGGAATCCGAAATGGCTTATGAGACTATACAGTTGAATCAGTGAAGACAATGAGTGTTCATCAAATTCTTGTCTCAAAGCATTAACAATAGTAGGATCATGTCTTAAAATTGAGATATGTGCATTTTAAATTTTAAGATGGCGCAACTCAGCATTTTTTATTTATCGGATACGGGATTGAGTTATTGTATTAGGACACAGGACAATATGTGAAGATAAGATCTCGCCATCATAAACTATGAAACTAATAACCCCTCTTACCATATGCTAATTTAATCCGACAAATAAAAACGCAGGGTGGGTGCTGTCTCTTCGAGGACAGCATGGATGCTGGTCGATCACAGTCGTTCGTGATCGGTCATGAATGGCTCAAATCACATATTGTCCAAACAAATCTGAATTATCCGCTGCTGAATAGATCTGTAAGTTTTTTTTTTTTTTAACTGCACAACAGAAGTTCAGTTAAATTGGTCTTTAAGGAAGGATGTTATGGTGGTATGACCATTGACCAACCAAGGTCAAAGTAATGGAAGGACTGGAACCTAAAGCAAATCTTGTCACGTGATCCTCATATGATCTATTCAGCACACGCTGGCATGTATGGACCATTTTGTCACCTGTTTCTGGTGGATTTGGGGGCATCCATCCATGCACTCTGCAATGCCTCACTATCCACATTGTTCATCCTTTCATTTCAACGAATTATCAGCCTGTGAAAAGTACTTTATTCAGAAACATCGGAAAATTTTAAAATCAGCTCACTATGCTATCATTAAGGATTAAAAAGTACATTGAAATATAATCAAAGTAAATAAAAATATGTAAAAGTGTATTAAAAAATGTATACAGTACACTGCAATGTATTTTTTTTTTTTTGGTCTTCTTGTTTGTTTATTGTCAACTTGGACAATAAAAGGACCCCTGAAGATTAAACAAGATGGTATAATGCAATGATTTCCACGCTCCGCTTTTATATATTTGCACTCCATTCTTTTATATGTGGCACAGTCTACCCCCAGTTTTACACAAATGAAAATTGATTAGATATTTATCAGTGTCCGAATAGTTTGATTTTTTTTTTTATAGTGATTTGAAGAACGAAAGATTCGGATCATGAAAATAATATCTCAGTGACTTTCATTTGAGGACTACATGACAGTTAAATCAAGAATTATTCTTTTTTTAACTGAAACAAAGCTTATGACAACGTTTGACTTTAACTTAATACTATTTCTTTTGATCATATTGTTAGTAACAATATACAACAATACAAGTGAACTAATATAGCGCCACCTCTCCCACAATTCAAATCTTGACTCCTGAGAAGGCAATTTCATACTACTTTCAAGTGGAGAGAGAGAGAGAGAGAGAGAGAGAGAGAGAGAGAGAGAGAGAGAGAGAGAGAGAGAGAGAGTCCCCATGGATTAAAAAAAGAAGTGTGAAAATCATTTCACCAATACACCAATTATGATCTTGTAAAAGTACCTTATCCTGAAGATTGGTGAAATTAAATAAACCAGTTTTTCCATATTTCTTTTCCTTCCAATTGTCCCTTTTTTTGCATAAATAAGAGATTAAACTCGTCTGAACACAGAACGAACAAAGCCCAACAGATGACTTGTCCCAAGTTTGGAAAGATAAAAAAGAGGATTGTGCATTGAAAGTTAAAAAATGCTACGAACACAATAATCCAGACACAACCATTTGTTGACTGAAACAGCAAATGATAGTGGTTATGAAGGTAATTAAGTATGTTTGTAATTGTTCTCTCTCTTTGCAGACATGAACAAGCTGTGCATATGTAAATAATAGTTCATTTTTCTAATTACATATGTGCTCCCCTCTTATCACTGTAGTTCTTTTAGGGTTAGTGAGTGTAAGATTACACATCTTAAGTTATGTTTCTTTGTAATAATTTTTTGGCAACAGAATCATGGTTTACCCTTGTTCAAGAAACCTTTATAAAAGAAGCACTTGCTCTCCTTTCGATTATGTTCTTAATATAATTGTTTTGACTTTTGAAAAGCATTTGGTACATGGTAGAAATCGCCAGTTCGCATTCATGGATACTTATTCGACTCAGTTTAGATTGCGGAAAACTCAAGCAGGAATGACTCTGATGTCGTATCCCCATGATTTTCACATTTGAACGGATCATAATAGAATTGTAATTCCTGATGACATATTTATGTAATTCCTGATAACATAACTAATTTGAATAGCATTTGGTACATGGTAGAAATAGAAATCGCCATTTTGCGTTTGTGATATGCATCCTTGTTAGACTCATGGATGACGGAGGTTTAGGAGTTCAAGCGAACCTCCTGGATATAAAAAAATGAAAAAAATGCACTCAAATTTTTATGTATTTCAATATAATTTGATTTTTCTTTATTATTGTCTGCACTACTTCGGGCATAACCAGTGTAACACGGTCCAACTCAATAAAACAAAATTAATCGGTCTAATAATTTTTTAACCAAATAAAAACCTTATTTTACATCAAATGTTGCATTACGAAAATTTTCTATGCGATTTTGTCACAGCTGAAGTGAGATCCTGGAACCGCCCCTGATGACGGGAATCTTGAAGAGGACGAGATAAGGATGTCATATCCCCATGATTCCTACGTTTGGGATAGACAGAATAGGAGTATGGTTACTGGTGAAATCGAGTAATCTTAAGCAGAAAACAATTATTTTAGAAATTTATTAAAGTTAACGTTTTCTTTTCTTAATGAATGAGTCAGGAATGTAATATTCCCATGGTGTAGATGGGATCAGATTCCAAGAGGTTGAATATATCATCAGGAATTACATTCCTATTCTTGTCTCTTTCAAACGTCGGAAACATATAACCATGGCATCATATTCTCTTTCCTGTCTGTTCCAAACGTGGAATCATAGGAATAGGATATCACATCTGTTGGTCATCTAATGGTAGTGATGGCACATTCCTATCCTGGTAGGATGGTTCTAACAAGATAGTACGGATAGTCAAAGGTATGGTAGCAAGGATAGGATGGATAAAATGTTGTCCATGATTGAAACCCTCACAGCAATTCGGATTGCAGAGACTTCACCACCCCTCTGCTCCCAGAATCGCGTGGAGACACGCAACAACAGGATCATTTATTTATCTGAACTATTGATTTTACTTTCGAAGTAATTTTCGGGACACCTTTTCATAGTACTTAGCGTTTTCCGAATTATACAGAGTGTCGTATCATTACTGATTCGCACGTAAAACATAGTTTCACCATAGAATTGCATGGAGGGAATATAAGGTGACTTCGTTGATGTAGACTTGTACTTGCCAAATTCTAATAAATCCAGAAGTCAGTAATTGCCATTTTGTCATCCTTCGCATGTGTTCCATATACCCGCGCACATGCACTCCTCGGACATTTTCAGTGATATGGGAATGAATGGCTACTTGAAGACGTATCCCAGTAAATGCAGAAAAAAATTGTATTAGAGACGAACATATCCAAAAACATTTGTACTGGAGACGAACATATCCGAAAAAAGAGCAGAAAACATTTATATTAGGAATGAACATATCCAAAAAAGTGCAGAAAACATTTGTATTAAAGATGACTGGGCTATGCATAGCAGATTTTTGTATGGTGGCAGTTAGTCAGGGTTCTGGCATTCTTGTTTATTAGTGCGTGTGGTTTGCTTTTTAGCTGTATATTTAGGGGTTTTGTTTGTAATCTAGTGTAGAGAATTTTTCTGGTCTAGGTCTGTATGGTTTGGCTTATACCCTTGGAATTTGTTCTTGGTGTTCTTTCCTTAATATAAGAATCAACTTATCCAATATAAAAACTGAATTTTTTTATATCATTTGCAAAGGTAAAAGCAATTAATCATTGACTGCAAATCAAAAACAAAATGCCAAAGACGACAATGAACAAGAGAAACTGTTATCGGGAGAAGAAAACGCAGGGATACCAACTGCATCTGAAGAGGCGCAAATGGAAGTGGGCGAAATGAACAAGAAGAAGAACTGCACTTTGAGATAAACTGTGACTTTATTTCAGCAAGGCAACACCTCTTTAGACATTTGGGGGTGGCCACATTTTCCCAAACAACTCCTCGACCCGCTTAGCTTGAATAACATAGCCATCCAGTCCAGCAGCCAGAAGTTGCACGGCGGCAGGGCCCATCGCTGAGGCAAAGCTGTATTGGTCCCACTTTACAAGCTGGGAGAAGATTAAGTTGAAAACTTTAGTTTCAACCCACCACTCAATGCAACTTAGATTAATGCATTATTAATATCTACTCCAGCTTATATTCTCTACTAAATTAGACCAAACCAAATCAAATTGAAGGCCTAATGTCGCATTCAACATTCCGATTTTCTACCAGCTTATATCTTCAAACACAGTTTGTTTCGAAGTGAAGAATCAACTTCCCCATTAATCAAGTGAACCACAGGGCAATAAGGAGATGAGAAATGCAAACCTCTTCATCACTGAAGCTATAGGTAGCAGCGGATTGCGGGGACAACTTCTTTATAAAAGAGTATTTCTCATCAGGAGGAGTTACAGACTCCTTGAGAGACTGCAATAACTTCAATGGGGTGATGATATAGTCAACCCTGAAGAAGAGGACACTGAGCTTGAGCACTTCATCAAACTGGTGAATCCAAATTAACAACGGCTGGTAAGTATGACTTACCCTAGAATATTGAAAATATCCTGCTTGTTTCGCACAGCTGCTGCCATCAACTTTGATTTGTACCCATTCTTGTGAATATAATTATAAGCTTTTGTCACCTGCAGTGATGTATAGGTTAGCTTAGCTCATAGCAAAAGGGACACGAACTCTACTCCCTTGGGCATCACAACAGTATACTGTAAATATTCCGTTAATTTGGCTGTCAACAGCCACAAGCATCAAATGGAGGGAGAAAAAAAACATGCTCACAGTGAAGACTCATGAGCTTCATCTTTTAACAGGAGGAATAAGTACAAATGGCAACCACAATAGTTTAAAGGCCATTGACATGTGTTGGTCCTTCCAATATTTGGTACCCTTTTAATAGTTTTGTCCAAAAATGGCTGCTCTAAAACCGGAACTCGGGTCCCCAGCTGACTGCGCCACACAATGGCAACTAGAGTCAATTTTGTTTCTCTTAATCTATCATGCTTATCGTTATCAATTATCCCTCTGATATCATTATTGCTGTTGATTTTTGTCGTTTAATAAGCCCCTAGGAGGTGTTTGGATGAGAAACTGAACTAGTACAATTTTAATAAAACCTTGAAATATTCAGGGCTGCAGCACCTCTCTTTTTGTTTATCCGTAGTTAATTTTATTTTTATTAATCTTGTTTAATATTTTGGGGGAGATGACAGGTAATCATCCAACGGACCAACGATAGAAGATATCAAAGACTTAAGACTTGCAGCATGATATTTTAGGAAAATTATACGAAGAAAGAATATGTGGTAGAATCAAAGAGAATACAACAGAATCAAAAGTCAAAGGAAATAACAATGTATATAAATTAAAAAGGAGGAAGAAATCTCTTAAGATCAGAAGTCAAGCAATGGTCGGAAAACATGAAGGTTTATATATTTATGTTTGATTTTTCCATATGTGTGGACGGGTGGTGGGTTGGTTGGTTGGTGAGGTTCCACAGTACAAGCCTCCTAAATATCTGACCAACATTTTGGAATTCAGTAATATTATTTGGTATCATCTCTAAGAATAAAAGTAGCTTCCTCACCCATCAATATTTCAAGAGACAGTGTAAGACTGGCAGATGCAGCAACATAGCTGAAAATATAGGGCCACTCTACAGGCAACTAGGCAAGCAAAAATCTTTTACTAACCGTAAGGACATATGAAGTCAGAATAGGAGAGAGATCTAGAACTAACCAAAGCCACCCCGGGATCTTCTCCTCTTTTAAGAGCAGCGTCTACCTCAGGATCATCAGAATGGTGTCGTGCCCAATCCTGAAAGATAAAGTCAACAGATGTCACCAGATTGAATATTTCCAAAATCAATCTAATTTCTGGCAGATGGGCATGCGTGTTACCCTAAGGCGGCCAACAAAAATTTGTATAACAGAGGCCCCAGCTTGAGCTGCAGCTGCAGCTTGGCAAAAGCTGAACCATGACCAAATGGCAAAATTAGCAATGGGTCATGCCACACAAATTCATTGTAATAAGATATTTCAAGATGATTAAACTGGCTCTAGAGATAGACAAAGCCAATCTAGATGATGCTAAAATACTGATCGCTTACCTAATTGAAGGAAAAAAAACTCTAAACAAGATTATGACTAAGTTATTTCTCAATGAAAAGTAACCAATAAATATTACCTGTAAACAAAAGTCAAGTGTGTCTGTATGCCTTCAGCTTCCAATAAACTTGATGCCTCTATTCCCTGAGCAGAAAGCAATACATTAGCATCCACAAAAGTAGACAAAAGAGTTTAGTATCCATCATGCTCAGACACTCACTTGCCAAGTTGAAGGAATTTTAAACAGCAAGCGTTCTGGAGGAATGTCAATGTCATTATACAATTTCAGCAGGTCATGCACCTGCAGACGAATGACAAACCCAAAAGAGCTAAACATCCATATAAAGAAATCTAGTAAATGGTCAGGTAATAGCATCCCTTTCACCATCCCTATTAACAATTGTCAGCTTGAAATATGCTCAAACAACTGTTCCGACTACATCTTAATAAACACAATGCTGTAGGCATTCACCAATAAAACAACATATCCACAATTCAAAAAACCATGCAGATAATGCAAGAGAACAAAAGGTATCCGCATCAATGCGGAAGAAATTTAAGAGAGTCAATATCATTGGGAAAAAAATTATTGTCGACAAATAAAGTTCAAATTAAACTTTTGATGAAAAGTTCATGCTCAACAGAGGTAGAAGTAGAACATACAGTCCAACAACCCAACGCAATAAAGACAATACAAAGCGTGCCTATGGAAGCCAAGTTTAGGGGGGAAAATACAGAAGAAGTAATGGCAAGTGATATGTTTGTTGGAACTTACTGCACTATCTCACTCTATTCATACCTGAATGGACCACAGGTAGCTATGTAGGCCCAGCTTTAGAGAGAATTCAATGGGTGGGTGAGAAAAACTGGTTTGGACAGCATCAATGACAAATAATTAACCTTTCAAATTCCAAAATCAAAAACCAAGTTCAAACGGATTGGGATTAGTTCTTTAAAGTGTCACTCATCTCAATTTCCACTTTCTTTGTACAAGTCATTGTACTTGAGAGTGTCATCCAAAGTACCCCTGTTTACCGGTATCCCCTTTAGGTTTCCTACTGATTTCTGTGAATGTCAAATAGGAACATTTTCATAAGTTGGACCAGATAAAGGATTAACTATTCCATGTGTCCTTCAGAAGCATAATATAAAATTGCAAAATCCACTGACTACAATGGCTGGCCAGAATTAGCTAGTCTAGGCTCTCGCATGTGATGCACCAAAAGTTTGCTTTCCTGAACTTTTCTCTGAAAGAATTCAGTCATGTCTTCTGGTTATAGTTCAGTTCAAAACTCACTTTGGACTTAATTTCCTTTTCAAGACTTATTTGCAGGGAAATCATGGACCTATTCTTCTGAGTCACAACCAGAATACATGAGGCAAGAAACAGTCCTCCCTTCTAGAATTGTAGAAATATGCTATCTCAGTGTACATTCCACATCTCTCTTTTTTTGTTTGCCGGTTAAGATGTATATTATTAAACAAAACCAAGAATAGGTGCTCAGGGGCACACCCCAGAACAAAGCAAACCAAAAAGAACAGACAAAGCCTTCCTAGGACAATCACCCATCAAAGCAAAACCATAACCAGTACCATAAACTAGAAACAACAGAACCAAAATCCTCAAAGAATTAGAAAATTTCTGTCATGAATCCTCCGATCTCTACAGAAAAACCTATTTGAATCTGTTTTCCTAACATACTCCACGCACTGATATATGAACAGACATCAGAAGTAATCTTAGAAATCACCCCATCTGAATCAGTCGCTAGGTGCTTGAATATCCCAGCATTCCTGTGACCCCAAATGGCATAGAGGACAGCACGAAATGGAAGTTAAGAAACTAGGTGCTGCATGCTTCCACCCCCTTGATGAGCACTGAACCAAACACCCAAATGGCATAGAGGACAGCAGAAAATGGACGTTAAGAAACTAGGTGCTGCATGCTTCCACCCCCTTGATGAGCACTGAACCAAACAACTTCTTGAACCAAAGGAAGAGGAGACCTATGGATGCCATTATTATCCAGAAAATACTGCCAGATTTTCTTAGAAAAAGAACACGTGCTCATGACTCGGATTCAGAATGGCAGAGCAAACACTTCATGTCTGCCACAATCCCCCAATTATGAAGTCTGTTCTTTGTATCTAATGTACCCAGAATATCATCCACTAAATTATAGTCCACCTGATGCTTGAACGATACAAATTACAACTACCCCAAGGAGCTAAGGCCTGGTATGCCTCAGAGCTTCCCAAGCTGATCTTACAGAAAAACCAGATTTTTGAAACAGTCCATTCCACAGTGTATTGGACTGCTTCATGTGGAAGAAAGTACTTGGGGTATTTGCAATAATTTCTCTAGTTACAGCAATTCTTCCCCTAGGCCATCTCCCATCCACCACTATAGAATTCGGTTTAGCATGAAGAGATCTGCCCCGATTATACAAAACTCAGTCCCCAAGCTTCTGAAACAGTGGCCCAAGAGAGTGCCAATTATCCATCCACTAGAAAGTAGAGGCACCATTGCCAATGACATACCTAATCTGGGGCTGAATTACGTGTCTCAATCTAAAGATCCTTCTACTAGTCAAAGAGGAATTAGGAGGAACACTCATAAACCATAAATCCTGTTTGATCACATACATGAGGATCCCCCTTGAACCATTAAGTATGCCTTCTGAGAGATGGCTCAAAGGTGCCTAGACATGGCAACCCTGTTCCAATCTCTAAGCAACTTGAACCTAATTCCCCCTTCTTGCTTAGGGAGACAGATGTCACTCCAATTAACCTGAGCACTCCAAGGTTCCGTATCTGGTCCAGACCAGAAGAGCGCTCTAAGAAACTTCTCAATGGGGCAAAAGGTTGTCAATAACAGAAATTACTTCTCTTGCTCTTGCCGTCTTACGCTGTCTTCCTTAAAAAAAAATTCAAATTGTGGACAGTAAACAAGTTTAGACCTCGTTGGAGAGAGCACATGGTTGAGTTTCACATGGCATACTAGACGACAGTTGAGAAAAATAATTACGGACAATGGAACAGTTTCCATGTCAAGGGTTATTCTTCAATCCGACTCTTTTTCCATTTCGTTTTTCTGTAGGTTCATTATTTGTTTAATTAATCAAACACTCTAAAGGTATTCCAACTATAGTTCCAATAAAAACTGAAAGTTACAGGCTCAGCCGCTCAGCATTAGAAGCTCTGATGTTAAAAATGTAAATTGCCAAGAATGCAGCTTTCATACATATGTCAAAACATAGCCCTAACATGTCTTTGTATAAGCAGCAAAATTTGCTGACAAAGAGACCTAAAAAAACTAAGGAAACATGGATAACAAAGAAATCTAGACTAATTAGGAAACATGACTACTAGTCTAAACAGAAAAAAAGAAAAAGAAAAAGAAAAAAAAAAACCTACAGAATATGGTAACATAATAGGAAAATGCTAAGCACAACGCTCAGGGTGATGAATAATGAATAAAATGTGTATCGGTATCCGAGAAAACTGTATTGATATTTTTAAGATGTGTATTAAAATTTATAACTGTTTGGCATTATATGCTTATTATCCATCACCTAGTGGAAGGTGCTAGCAAGACCAAACATAATATTATCATAATATTACACTAACATCCCCCTCAAACACAAGTTGGTCTACAAACTTGAGTTTTAAAAAGCCAGGAGAAACAAGGAGACCTGAGCCAGGAGTGAGAACCAAGAGAAACCACGAAACCAAGACTCAGAACCAGGAAGAAACAAGCCCAGGAGTGAAAACCAGGAGCCAGGAATCCAAAACTGAGAACTAGGAGAGAAACCAGATTGAGGCATAGAAAATTGCCATCAGGATTGAGCTGTCCAGGTGGTGCTAGATCATTGTCAAGACCCCGTGCGGAAATGGAATCCAAATGAGAGATGTCCCTAGTGAAATTTGTATGAGCGAAGGGAAGTAGAGAGTATTACAATAAAAGGGACGAACTGGTTAATGAAATGGTGGTTAACAGGAGATTGGTTAATGATGAGGGAGGTGAGTCCCCGGCGGATGGCGTAGGCTGCATGCCAGAGAGTGAAAATCGCATATGGCCTAAAACTTATAGCTCTAATACCATGTTAGAACAGCAAATTGCCAAAAATGAAGCTTCCATTTGTACATCAAAAATTCAAAACATAACTCTGACATGCCTTTATATGGGCTACAAAACTTAGTGACCAACAAACTAAGGGAACATGCATAACAAGGAAACCTAGACTAACTAGGAAACATCACTAACAAGTAATAACCTAGTCTAAACAGAAAATATAAAGGATAATGGTAACATAATATTATCCTAATATTGCGATATCACTCAGAATGCATAAGGACAACATATCACGATATGAAACATTAAAATCCACCAAAAAAAAAAAAAAAAAAACACCATCTAATACTGAGAAGAAATAAATACCTTGTTAACAATGCCACGCTTGTCATATGCAAGACGAGCATCCACTTCTGTAGAAACTCGGCCAGGGACTAGCTTTGTAAGATCACCACCAACATTCACTAGTGCCTACAATTCATGCTCAGTTGTTAGACCAACAACCTATCCTCCCACATTATAATATGCACACTAACATATACCTGTATATGTGCATATTGAATAGCAGACACAGGGGAACCCATAAGAATCAAGGAACACCATACCAACCTTGTTAAAGAAACAAGACATTCTATTCTCGGATCCCTGCAGACCATAACACTGGGAATCTGACAATGCCATATCCACAGCATTCTACATCCAGGAAGTGAGAATAAAATAAAAATCATACTCAGAGTCTCCTGTCCACAAACAAGAAAATGGTGTTGCAATCGTGCATCACTTCTATGCCTCAAAATCCCACTTTTTATTGATTTCTCCATTCCATGACCCAACTATCAAGTTTAAAGTGCATTTATTGTAATGTTTATACACTGCATTAGGTAACTCCAATATGTGTACGTCAGAATGATTATAAAATTGACAGGGTGTGTATGTGAGCATGCATACGCATGTAATATATATTGTTCACAAATATCCGATAAAACAGTATATGAGGTTGGATAATTACCTTGAATTTTGTATCGGGGAGGCTGCAGATACCAAGGAGGAGAGATGAGCTAACGGTTGCAGCTGTAGGAGGAAACCTAAAAATGTTGGAACTTTTTGTGAGTTTTAAAGTATCTAAGCTGTTGGAAGAAACCTGAAAATGTTGGAACTTTTGTAAGTTTTAAACTTAAAGTATCAAAGCTGTTGGAGGAAACCTGAAAATGTTGGAACTTTTGTAAGTATTAAAATTAAAGTATCTAAAAGGTGAGACTTTTAAATTCAAATGAAAAGAAATTATTTTGAGTTAAGGGATGTGACTATTGTGAAGAGGTGTTTAGAGTCTTATAAATATAGGGCCACCCCATATTATTATGAAGACCATGGTTTCTGTCATCTGTCTCTATTATTTTCTATGCATTATGAACAATCCGATTCAAATTTTACACCCTGGTCTTCCACTGATAGTTTAACGTGAAGGACTTCGGGATCTATGGGTAGAATTACTCCATCTTGGAGCGGTATTCAACCATCAGAACCTACGACCTACACGAAGGGAGGAGAATAAGGCTTTATGAGAGCGACCTGCAGTGCCTTCCATGACTCTCACAGGCTATCTTCCTAACTCTAACTACTAATATATTTAATTGGTTGCATACATGATTTTAATGTTTCATGGAATTTATAATTGTCAGAGTTTTGCAATTATTGTGGAATAAATTCCCAACAGAAAATTGCAATACAATATTTCAAAAGCAATAAATCAGGAATCAACCAAAGCAATTAAGCCCAAAAAGGGAAGGGAAACAAAATTGGAAACCAAGAGAGAGTATTGTTCACCTCTCGAAATCATCGAAAATGACAGTATCAGGGACGATCTCGCTGTAGCTTGACACAGAGTCTAATTCAGTGCTTGAACCTGAAAGACCAATAACACAATGAATAAAATCAAATCCATGGTAAGCAAATACAAGTTTATATTTACACCAATAATTATGAATAGATAGAGATAGAGAGAGGGGAGGAAGGGGACCGGTGTCAAGAGAAGATGAGAAGCCAGTGGAAGCTCGGATTTGAGGAAACGATCGGTGAGAATTGAAGTTGAAATTATTTGGTTTTGTGGAGCAAGTAATGAACCTCAGCGACCTTGCAATCTGCCAGATCCAAAAACCACAAATTGAGCGATCAATACATTGCAGATACGTGCATACGGGTATCTATATATACACACAAACACACACACACACAGACACTTACTTGCAGACGGGAGGAGGACGATAGAGCAAAGGAAGGCGGAGAATGCAGCGAGGTTGACATTTGGAGCGAGAGACAGAGAGAGAGAGAGAGAAGAGAGAGAGGGGGAGAGAGTGAGGGGTTGACGAGGAGTAGTGTTTATTTGGAGCTGATGAGCTTTGAAGAAAGCTACAGATGTCGAGACGCTAAGTTTTCCGTTTGATTTTAAAATCAATTAATTTTAGAAAGGGTCATGCTAACGGGTGCTATAGTGCACCCGTTTAGGATACAACAAATATATTTTTGTGGGTCTCATTTGTACAAAAAAGTACACTTGTACGTTAAAATACACTTAAAGATGTACTTTAAAATACAAGTGTACATTTAAATTGTACATTTTTATACTCTTAACGGGTGCATTATGACACCCGTTAGCATTTTCCTTTTAGAAAATGGGTTCATCAAGTGTTAAAATCAATCATGATTTTAGTACCAATCAACCATGATTTTAGCATCTGATGAACTCATTTGTTAAAATTATGAATGTTGCTAAAATCAAACAAAAAACTCAGCCTCGTTTTCTAAAAGATTTTAGCACCTGAGAAACTCATTTGCTAGAATCGGGTTGATTTTAGTAACTGTGTTTCTAAATTTTTTTGGAAAACTAGACTAACTGGATATTACTGTACAATTTTCCTCTCTCTCCCATTCGCGAAACAAATCTGTGCACATGTAGTTAAATCTGTGCACATTTATCTGAATATGTACTTAGCATTTTGGTTTTTTCTACGCCATTTGTAATTTCAGTAGTGTTATCTATAAGAAAAATTGATATTGACACTCTAAATGCAAGAGTATATTTGTCTAATAAAAATAAAAAATCAAATACCAATAGAGAAAAAAAAGTGTGCCAATAACTAGGGACGGATCCAAGGGGGGCAAGCGGGGGCACATGCCCCCGCTGACCCCCCACTTGTCAATGCAAAAAAAAATAAAAATTAAAAATTTTAAAAAAATTAGGAAAATAAGTTTTGTATATATATTATTTGTGTCAAGATTTGGTAACATATCCTGGGTGTTGCCTGGTGGTAAGGTGTGCTACCTCTATATTGAAGGTCATGTGTTCCACTCCTACCTACCTCTTTTTTAAGCCACAAAATTGAAAGACTTATTAAACCAACAGCTTCCCTCTTGCCACTAGACCAACAACACTCATTATACAACAAACTAGTAGTTTTATTATATATTTTGAACTTATAATAGTAATAATAATAATTCCCCTAGTATTTTTTTCCTGAATTTTAATTTTCTCCCTTCTTTTTAAGAAAATGATACAAAATGATGAGAAAATTGTTTAACTTACATTTTTTTTTTATTTAGAGATCTTTTGGACTTATTAAACCAACAGCTTCCCTCTTGCCACTAGACCAACAACACTCATTATACAACAAACTAGTAGTTTTATTATATATTTTGAACTTATAATAGTAATAATAATAATTCCCCTAGTATTTTTTTCCTGAATTTTAATTTTCTCCCTTCTTTTTAAGAAAATGATACAAAATGATGAGAAAATTGTTTAACTTACATTTTTTTTTTATTTAGAGATTTTTTGCAACGGTCTCTAGCCTTCAATAATTTCTTGTTTGATATTAGATTTAGAATCAACCTTACATGATTTCTTGTCCCTAGCAAAATCGTTGACTAAGAAAAAAATTGCACAATTACAATTAATAAAGTACCCCCACTGGGATGGATTTTTGGATCCGTCCGTGCCAATAACACATCCCTGTTACTTTATTACTAGCCGGTGATGCTATTGCCTGTTGCCAAAGAATGGGCAAATTCCTTAAATAACAAAAAAGATGGTGAGTCGTTTTCAAGACTCGTCTAGTTTCATTTTTTTAATTATCTGGATCAATAATCTGGAATACTCGTCTTGTTTGGTGCGCTTTTTTCGGCTGCAGATTTCCCTCGTGCACTCCGCCCAAGCCTCCGTACAACGACAAGTTATTTTGGTGTCGAGTGAAACAAAAATATGAGTACTTTTTTTTATTTATTTATATATAATTACATTTTCGGGCCAACTTACACGTATTTCAATTAATTTTGGAGTCGTAAAGGTAACAACTGTGTATAATCTCCAATGTCCCCACAGTATTCATTGCAAGGAGAATTGAATCTAAGACCGTAGGTAAAAACAAACTCTAAGTCTTAATGTAAAATCACTTTTCCAATTCCTTAGGTTTAAAAATATGAGTACTCTGTGTGGGACACGTTCGAATCACAAATAAATGATCCATTTTTAAATTATCGAAACCTTTCAATTTGGTTGGAACACGTTTTCAAGAGTCCCGATTAAAAAAAAATTCATCCAATTCAAATGTTGGTAAGAGGTTAATCAATTTTATAAGGGGGTTCAAAACAATGTTTTGAACGATCATTGATGTGGAACCTCAAAATAAGCAAAAATTAGCTCAACGGGCCAGAAAACTGATTAAAACGGGCCAGAAAAGAGTACACTAGCCACAGTTGGACACTGTGAAATGTGAACGAAAATAGTTGGACTAAACCCAATCCGGCCAGAAAATTCTACAAAAATCTGACCCATTCGTGTCACTGTATTAGGCCCAATAATCTTTTCATGAAGACCCATCCTCTTGGGTGTGGAAAGAAAAGGCTTTTACAAAATTCAGTTCGAGAGCAAATGAAGCAGAAAATCAATTATGATTCCAGACAAATGAAGCAGCTCCCACATGTCAAAATTTATCAGAAACTGGTATACTTTTACTAAAGATAAATAATGTACTATCATCTAAATAAGTCACTGAAATTCAAGGCTCCTCTTATTTATGGATTTCAGCAGTTCATCATTTTCCTTCCACCTCACAAGAGACTTGAGGAATCGTTGCACCTCTGAAGGATCTCTCAGAGAGAATTTTGCCTTTGTTTCTTTTGGGATAGACGATACAAGGATTCCATGACCAAGAATTCCCTCCCGAAATACCTGACATTCGTATCGATAAGGTCATAGAATTAACACAAGGTGTGGATACAACTTGCAAACTCACAAGAACCCAGAAACTGATTCGGGATTACCTCGAAAGCATCTTCATCGGTCCTGTCGTCTCCGATATAGATTGGGAGCACATCAGCTCTGTTATTTAGATCTGCACCATTTTCCAAATTATACGAGTTAAGGAACTAATTAAGACAACAAAAAGAAGCAATTCCGGTAACTAGAACCCCAGTGAGTCCATTTACCAAGTGACTCAAGCAGAAACTCAACTGCTTTCCCTTTGTTCCACTTGATCATTGGACGGACCTCTAAAACCTACATATGTTGAGAAGAAGAGCGCCAAATTAATATCTAAACAAAGTCAAAACAAAATATTAGAGCCCAAGAGCATAAAATTGGAAATCCGCAGACAAAAGCATAAAAATTTGTTAATAAGTGATCACTCATTGCCAAAGTTTGTCGAGTAAATTACCTTCCGGCCATGGGTTAGTTGCAACAGTGGGTAACCTTTTAATGCTTCAAGAACACACTGTGCAATTGTAGGCCAATTCTGGTATTATTCAAAAAAACAGGAGAACAAATGAAACTTGTGAAACTAACTTGTAACAAGCCAATGATAGCTATTTACCAGATAATCAAATGTAAAGAACCTGCCAAAGTTACCTTCTCATCCACGTTACGGTAATGTACAGAGGCACAAAATTTGTGATTCTCAACTTTTGCACCTTTGATATCTTTAGTGCTCTCAACAAGGGTTCTAAACACCTGTACAAATCAATGAAAGAAAAAAAATTGAATCATGCTAGTAGGTAAAGGATGGTTACTGTACGATATTAAGGGAATAAGCAATATAATTACACACCTCATTAATCATGGGTAAAAATTCTCTAGCGGGCTGGAAGAGATTTGCCTCCTTGCCCTGCACATGAAGGAAAAAATAAGAGGCACATCACAATTAGAGTATCTCACAAGAAAAGGTACTCCACATGTTGATTACAGTGGAAGTGTAAAGGGGAAAGAGGAGGGAATTTTGAGAAAGTTTTTTAGTCTCTTACCTGCTGGTCAGTAGATTTAATACAATTAGAAGGGTCAGCAAACGCAGTGTCTCTAACTGGGAACATGATGTCCATACCATGACTACCCGCATAGTAGAGATCTGTTAGTCCTACCAACTCATACACCTAAAAAGATGAAAATAGGTTGGAGATCAAACAAGAATTTGTGGTTTAAGCTGATAACACACTTAAAAGTATCAGTTCGGGTTGTCATTCGACGAAGGCATTTATCCGCTTACCTTGTCAAGGCTTCTTCCACTAATTATTGCTATCGGGATATACTTTGCAAGATTCCTAACAGTAGAACGCATCTGACAAAGAGATGATTTACCATGAGTATGAATGCACAGCTAGAGAAAAGACAACATGAACAAACACTCACATATATAGAAGATACGACACTGACCTCATCAGACATGAAGGCACGATCAGGGTCATCAACTATTGGAGAAAGAGTCCCGTCATAATCTAAAAACATTACTATCTTCTTATTCCTTGCGTGATTTATGATTTGCTGAAAGGAGTTGAGGGCCGAAGGGTGCTCAAGCTGCAAAATAAAGGAACAACATGTCCAACAAGAATTACTTTTTGATAAATTCCAACTGTAATTGAATTTAGAAAGATGCATAAGATACTAATCCTACCATCCAGGAGTAGTACTCAACATCACTATCATCTGAAGCCACCTCAACATTGAAATCCTTAAGTATCTTCTTGCGGGGTGGTGAAGAAGATTTCATGGCATCAAGCCAACCATTGGACCGAACATCATCAAGCTTCCCTGGCTTCTTTCTTGGTATTGATAATATACCCGAGGTGAATGGTGCTCCAGATTGCGAATAAGGCAAAAGACTGGAATGTATTCCAAGTCTGGACTTATTTATTGGCGCAGGTTCTGTGAGAACAGGAGAGACATTTGTCGAATTCAAATCCATGAGTCCAGATTACTTGCACAAGGCCACCCCCAGAAACTAAATTAACCACTTCTTGGTAAGGAATTGGGCCTTAGTATGTAACGTAAGGTAGATATATTCTTCACCCAACCCGTTTATCTATGAAGAACCACCTCTTTAGTGTTTTCTTGTCACTGCTGCTGGGTGAGCAGTCCATCAAGCAAAGGTTTCGTGAAATCTGATTACGTAGTAACATGTTAAACAACAGATAGCTTCAGTTACCTTTTGATTAAGAAGTCCCTTCTACTTTCAAAAAAAGGATCCGTTTAAGATTGTTCTTTGGAGTCATACCTCATTGCTATTGCCGCAATGCATTTATAGCAGAAGGCCAAACATTAATGGGTAGATGTTAATCCCTAGAACAGAGTGATGTATAGCCTCCAACGCCAGCAAAATTAATGCAGTTACTACCTGTGGGGATAGAAACATAATCCAGTTTATCTAATTGCTGCATCACTACAAATTGTTATGCACATAAAGGCTTTCATTACATTTTTTCAGTATACGAATACTAGAAAGCGCAATCATAGACATAAACACACTTCAAGAAGAAATAAATAAACAGAGTTCTCCAAATGCAAATGGAGAAATTTGAACAACACAGCAATAGAGAGAATCTGCCAACAGTAAATGAGAGGCAAACGTTTGAATGACTCATGCTATATCCTTGATCATCTCAAAATAAAAGCTGGTAACAAAATGAAGCCCAAATAATCCTGCAAGCTGCCACTATTTTCCATAGGCCCCTAAAGAGTGATTTCAATTCCACTAGATTTTCGAGGGGGGAAAAAATCAGTGTGATAAAAAGATCTGGAGACCAGTACTTTGACAGATTTCCCAACAAAAAACAATTGAGAGGGATTTGACAGAATCCATGGTGAAAATGATAGCCATGGACTCTATATAATGTAAAAAATAATTCTTGGGCCTTCTGCAAGGAATGAAGCGCATAATACAAACCCTATAGATACTACTCCATTTATGCATTTTTTTTTATCAGCAATCTTTTTCTTTTAGTTCTCTGAGATTTAGTTTTTACTGTTTACGAGCTATTTATATACATGTGTACGTGTACATATTTGTCAATGTCCCTACACATGCTTGTCAATGACTCAATGTACAGACCTCACCTAACATTGTGAGTGAAAAAGTTTGTGTTAATAGCTGGCGCAGAGTCTAAATGACAAAATCATAGTGAGAGGCCAGCAAGAGATTGGCATGTCACACCAAACTTTTTTGGCTACCAAAAAATTGAATTTATTGGGTTTGGACCACGTTTATAGGAGCCTATGAACAACAACTGAGGGAAAAGAAGCAAAAGTTTCAAAAGTCACTTTGATGACATTAGAAGTGGATGCCATGCCTGGACCTGACAATGAAAGGTATGGTGAAGAAAGCATTGCTAAACCTATCAAAGTTGGGTCAATGGCATTAAAACCAAGACAATATCCCAACTTCCAACTATTAATTGTCTTACAAAATTACTCAACCAAAACGGTGAAGAACCGAAGTACCAAAAGGAAGAATGCTATTTCATCTCTGTGTTGAAGGAGAGCTATCTTTACCAGATGTACAAGAAACAAAAATAATTGAAGACAATATTTTTTTTAAAAGCTACTGTGAAAATTGTGAATGAGCACCTCTAAACAAAATGATCGCTGATGTAAGAAAAGAAGAAAGGATGACTTGTCCATAAAACAAAAAAAAAAAAGCATGTAACTTTGCAAGATCAATAAATTGTATTTCATAGTTAAATTGCAAGGCAGGCATATCTATAAGAATTAAGAATAAAGAAGTTAGCTTTGTGATGTGATTGGCATATCTGTTGTATCATTATTTAAATTACAAAAATGGACAGAGTGAGAATAGACAACAGAGGCATCAACTTCCAATATTACCATACTTTTTCAATAATGTCAAGACCACAACATCTACCAAGTGCCAACATAGGCGGCTCCACCCTTATTGAAGGGTGGTCACCTGAACACCCTCAAAAAAAAAAAAATGTTCAGAAATACATGTAAAAACTTTAGTTTTAGTTTAGTATAGCCATTGTTGAACACCCTACTCACAAATATTTGAACACCCTACTCAAAAATATTTGAACAGTTAGCTCAACAAATCAGCCCACAAATTAATTTTATGCAAACAACTAACTAAAATCTAAAGTCTTTCCGTAGATGGTCGATGTACACTCTAAAGTCTTTTATATTTTATATTACATGTGATACATTTATATCAGGTTTTGTTTTAACATTTATACTATAAACACTCATCAATCTGGTAATTCACAATAAAATCCTTAATACACCAGTTCAAAACAAAGTACATACTCTTTACGACAAAAATTAAGAAAAAAAGTATTTATTGTATTGATATCATTCTATGACTTTTCTTTGAGCAACAATTAACTCTCTATATGAGAAAATAAAAATCCGTGCGAACCTATTCATCACACAAATTTTAAGAAGTAAATATTAGTGTATTGATTTAGTTTTACTTGACCTAATAGCATAGAACTCGCTAAGAAAATTTGTGATATTTATGTAATTTCATATCATTTGACCTCATTATTCACTCTAATATATAAAAATTTTGTATGTATATACTAGTTAGTAGAACTAGTAGAGTTAAGGTAAATCTTGAACACCCTGTTCAAATTTTTTGGAGCCGCCACTGAGTGCCAAGCAACATAAATTTGTCCACCACTCTTGCCAGATACAATTATTGAAAAAGCAGCCATCACTGGGCCACCAAA
This sequence comes from Vaccinium darrowii, assembly GCA_020921065.1. Lineage (NCBI taxonomy): Eukaryota > Viridiplantae > Streptophyta > Magnoliopsida > Ericales > Ericaceae > Vaccinium > Vaccinium darrowii. Next base: position 17,372,329 of record CM037162.1, read on the forward strand.
TAGACAAATATCATATGACTTGATGCTTGGAACTAAAACTGGTCATGAAGATTTGACAGTTACCCAAAAACCCCTAAGAAGATTAACAATAAGTTTCAGAACACCCTAAACAATCCCCAAATGATGATCCAACTTGACCAAAAGACAACAACATAAGGTTCTTGTTAGATAGCTTGATAGGTATCGTACGAATGAAATTTTTCGGGCAATCAACTCACCATGCCATTCTATACCAGCGTTCTGGCATGAAGAAAGTCTTGGGTTCAAACCTCTTCATTTTTTGCTTCGCTCATCACAGATGATTACATTTCAAAGTGCAAGATATATGATTTATGACCGGTGTAGAGTTGTTAAACTGTTGTAAAGACCCTATGATTTTATGATACATATCTTACTATTCGATACATTCAGAGAGGTAAAAACGAAACATATCTCTAAACATATCTTATGTTCAAATAAATCTTATTAATATGGCCCACATGATGGCGTTACCCACTTGATTGCATTGGATGCTTACAAATTATTGTAAGCTCCATGCTTTAGCTCCAGAGTTTTATGAAGTCCATTTTCCAATTGATGACGGTAGATTATGAGATGCGGATTTAAGAAGAGGAGGACGTCCTTTCTCTGCTTGGTATTGAAACAGTTTCAGCTTTGTCCGATCAAACTAAATTATTTTGGGCTAAAACTTTAGGATTTTTTAGGCTAAGAGGGAGAAATCTTATTCATGTTAAGGGACAAAAATTCCTCGCCAAATAAAAGTTCTCTCCAGAAATTTCTTGGATCAAGATATGTAAGTTATGTTGGTACAGTTTTCGCACTATGATTTATTTGAGAAAAAACATGATAGTTCTAGATCCAGACACAAACGTAAGTATTTATTTATCTACCACCACTGAATAAATTTACAGGAACATGTTACGTAGTTGAAGACATGGTCAAATTTTGTGTTATCAAAGTCTCTTCTCAATGCATGCAGTGAACTCTATATTCTTTATTGAGTATAACTATTTTTCAACTTAATTATATTTAATCTTGGTATCATATCTCATGATACTCAATATAAATCAAGATACCATATATAAAATAGAAAAAACGATATACAACACAACTGTTTTTGACAACATTAACCTTAATAACATTGTTGAATCCTCTTCCTAATAAATGAACTTCTGGGACAAGCAGCGAGTTAAACCATCCTAAATTGCACTTAAAGGCCACTTAGCTTTATGAAAAGGGGAGCGTTATTCTCCACACAAAATTTATAAATTAAAGGTCCTTGGTCTGCTTCAATATGAATTATTTTACCAAAACAAAAAGATTTACTGGACCTACAATTGTTTTTTTTTTGGACCTACAATTGTTGGTTTGCCAATGCTATATCGCACAACATAACTTGGTATTTTTATTATATGACCATTAACTAAAACACGTCTATGATTAACTAATTGTCAAGTTATGGGAATAGTCGGAGCCAAACTCATAAAAAAAAGGCTATTATCCATGCGTGGTATTCGGTTTGGCCGGTTTTTATTTCACTTTTTTTTTTTAAATGGTTTGAATTGAAAATATAAATTGGGTGTGGATCAATAAATTTTTTTTCCTATTATTGGGCCAAAAAATTCACAAACATGGATTAAAACTCCATCATAAGCATATACAACAATTGTGGCATAAACAAGGTACTTTTTTAATTTTATTTATGGAAGTAAGGCTAATGAGTTCTTTTTATAGTACCTTATGTATAAGTGTATATATAAATTATAATATATTGTTATGTATAAATATGATGGTTCGATTCTATTTATAACGGTTTGTACTTCAATGACACTGAATCCGAACCGGTGCCAAAATTTTTGGAAAATGACAAACCCAACCAGACCAATACTTGGGAAAAACCAAACCAATTTTTCGGCCCAAATTATCGGTTTGGCCGGTTTTAGTTTCACCCCTACTTGGCTCCTCAGGCCAATAGTAACGTATTTAGGTAGACATCATTTAGGTATTGTCACCCTCTAAGAAACCAGGGGCAACTACAAAAAAGAAGATTCACTCAAGCCTTGTGATATAGTTTGCCAAGTTCACACGGAGAATCATCTGGCTATTCCTTGACCAAGTAAAACCTAAAGGTTGATTAAGACATTTATTGAAGAAATTTAATATCTTCTCTAGATCCAACAAACGACAATACAGTTGATATCTAAATGTACTCCCTCAGTCCCTCTTGATATCTAAATGTCTAAATCGTAAAAACAGTTGTTTAGAAACTACCGAAGTAAAAAATAAAAAATAAAAATAAATTAAAAAAACCCAAAAAAGAACATAAAATTTGCATGTCGCCACCGGAAATAGAGACGGTAAAAACCACTGAAATTAACCAAACGAAAACCGAAAAAACTCGACCGAGAAAATAGAAACGAATCACGTATTCTTCATTCAATTTCACCGGCATTAGATAAAATAGCCTAGAAAAAACAGACGCATTAACGACATCGCAGAAAAACACGAAGGAACTCAAACAACACACACACATATGACATATAAAAGGCAATATTCTACCTGATTCGAGAGCTGGAAATACTATTCCTCCTTCCTCCAATCGCTTCAAAATGCAGACGTCGGAGACGAACCTGAAAACGGTGCGCATTAAATCTTCAATGAAACTGAAAACAGACCGGAAAATTGAATTTTACAGAGAAACAAACGGAAAAAGTATGAGAAACGGGAAAACCGAATCTACCTCTAGAAACACAGAGGAACTGAGAAAGCCCTAGAAATGAAGCCGGAAAAGTAGAGAGAGAGAGAGAGAGAGAGAGAGCCAAGGAGGCGAGAGTAAAAAAGTTTGTGAGTATTTATAGAGCGGAAAAATAGCCGTGCCAAACAAGGCACTTGTCGGTCGTTGGAATTGGGGAAAACAAACCTCGAGGAATTCACCGATTTACCGCGCCGTAAAAGGTTCTTTTAAAAAAAAAACAAACCTCGAGGAATTCACCGATTTACCGCGCCGTAAAAGGTTCTTTTTTCTAACGGTGAAACCACCCCGTCAAGTTCTTTTGAGAGGGGGTATCGGGTGGAGCAGCGGCGTAGGAAACGAACACGTGTTGGGAGGTGTGCCATTGGTCAGTGAGGTTACGGAAGAATGACGACAGCTGTTAAAATATACCCACGTGATGCAGTCCAACGTGTCAAAGGACCCGCCGCTTGGGATTGGCGGCTTTCATATGAACCATGAGAAAAGCTCATTTTGGGGCGCGTGATACTAGGTCCCCACCTTAAAAGTATTGGCCATAATTAAACAACAATTTTTAGAAGGGAAATGCTAATCTTCACACAGCAGGTGAAGGATAATAAGTTGAAAAAGAATAGAAATCCAAGAAAGTTTATTAATATTTATGAAAGTATATTAATATTCATGAAATGTACATCGATATAAAAATTAATTTATCGATATATGCGTAGTATTATCCTCCATTTGTTTAGCGGAGGTTAGCAACATAAACTTTTCATTAGACAAAGTTGCTTCAATGTCTATTTTATTTTTAAGGCGGAATTTGTCATAAGATTTTATGGGAAATTCCATAAAATCAACTGGATAATTTTATGGAATTTTCTATTTGAGCACGTTAATGGAAAATTGAAAATTCCATAAAATTATCCAGTTGATTTTATGGGATTTCTCAGAAAATCTTATGGCAAACCCAGAAATATGGAAATCATCGTGCTAAAATGGAAAATCCCATAAAATCTTATGGCAAACTCAGCTTGGGAAAGAGGATGGGTTAGTGAGAGTTGAACTATTGACTTCATAGATAGAAGAGTTTTAAGGGAGGCAACCCCAAATATTAAGTAGTGCTGCTCAAAAAATTCGGTGAACAGTGAAACTGATCCAATCCAAATTGATTTGTTCATTTTGAATTGGAAACGTGGATTAATGGTTCGGACACTGATTCAAAAATAAAACAAACTTTGACTCGCAGTCCGAACACAGATTTTCATTTTGAAATCATGGATTAATCGAACTGGAACGTGAAATTTTTATTTATATATAGTGTATATTTTTTAAAATTTAAGTATTTAATGTAATACTTTATGTAATGGATTGGAACCTTGAAAATTTGCTTGCTGGATTGGAAACTGAATTATGTTCCCTGTTTTCTTTCTTTCGAAAGTGGAAACTAATTCTTTTTGTTTTTTGGATTGGAAACTGGTTTGGAACCTTAAACCAATATGGTTTAACGCAATGTTCAATCCAATTCCAAAGTATTGCATTAGGTAATGTTTTACTTGTGGATATTTTTAACAATTTATTTAATGTGATACTTTATGTAATGGATTGGAACCTTGAAAATTTGCTTGTTGTATTGGAAACTGAATTCTGTTTCGTGTTCTTTTTCATTTGAAAGTGGAAACTGATTCTTTTTTTTTAGCTTGTTGGATTGGAAACTGGTTTTGAACCTTAAACCAATATGGTTTAATGTAATGTTCAATTCAATTCCAAAGTATTGCATTAGGTAATGTTTTACTTATTAATTTTTCAAAACACACACTTATTAAGGGACAGTCTAAAATGAAATAGTCGACATTAAAAAAGTACCATATAATTAAGTTTCTGTGTGGTTTATGCTCTATGTGATATATAATCCTATGTATACAATGATGATTCGAATTGTTCGATCATTTTATAAATTTTGCAGAAAAAGTATTAATTACGTGTATCAAAGATAAAAAAAAAAGTCTATAACTTATTTCCTCAGATAGATATCAATTATAATGTCTGTATTAATGTTTGATCAAAACAACGTTTCCCATGGCTACACGCTGAGCAACTTGGAGTGTAGGTGGCTCGAATCACGCCAGTTGCAACATGGACTTTGTCCTTAATTCTCAGATTTTGGCCGCGAGTGTGAAACACAAACTTAAGACAAACAATGGGTGGTTAGGTGAATTGTTAGGTCGCGAGTGTGAAATACAAACTTAAGACAAACAATGGGTGGTTATGTCACAAACTTTTCAAGCAGCAATATATTAGCGTAGAAAATAAAAGTACACGTAATTAGGCCCCCGCTGTGGGCCAATCATGTGTTTGCTACTGAACATGAGGTTCCTTTTCTCCATTCGGTCTTGAATTTGATACTCGGGACCAGATGATAGGGAGAGGGGCTCCAATTTAACTTGCAGTACTCATGTGGAGGCTTCGTGACGGATCAAAATTTTCTCCCCAACTGAACTAGCTATGACTTAAGTCCAAATATTTCAGATTGGGTGAACTCTCCAGTTGATGGGAGTTCGCTATGCTGGTTCAATGCAGCCCACCCTTTATTCCAACAAAAAAAAAATCATATCTGATCAATTATTTTTCTTGTTCTGCAAAGAGGAATATTTTTCCTATTTAATCATTAAATTGAAAGTTACAATGATTAAAAGGACCAAAGGCATGCCGTGGTCTCGTCTCAATTTTGTCGCTTGATATTCTTTAATTTCAAGTCACATGTAGCATTTTGTTTCTCTCTTTATTATAGGTTTTGGATCCATTCACGTGTGAGGAATCACGTGGCTGTATACTTTAATTGGTCCTAAAACAAAGCCAGAGAAAATGGGTGGTAAGTGGAGTGGGGCTTACCATCGTGATAGCCTAGTTGGCCAAAGTGAATGTGATAAAGTTTTTCCTCCTTCCTCATCCATGAACATCCCACATTCGAATTCCTTCCATATTATTGTTGGGACTTGTGTAAATTTGCGTGGATGGCCTTTGGCTAGCTAGTCGTCTAACCAATTAGTCGTCTAGATGGTGTTGTAGTAACGGCCTTGTCCTCTTCAGACAGTAGCTATGGCTCAAACGGTCATTCCATAGCTGATCGGGAACCCCGATGGTCACGCGGATGGGGGGTGCTACGCTGGTCACCCCTTCCCACCCTTTTGCAATTCAAAAAAAAAAAAAAGAGTGGAGTGGGTCTTACGGCTCGATTAGATGCGAGATGAGTTTTGAGTGGATAAAATAGTAAATGGATAAGATAGTATGGGTATTATTTATTGAGGGTGAACCCACATTGATATGACACTTATAAAGAGTGGATAAAATAATACTTAGTTTAGAAGATTTTGGTAATAAAGAAGGAAAAAATAATACTCGATTTATTTGTATTTGAAATGGAGGATAGGGATAAATTAGAGGATCTGGGGTGGATTGGGGGCATTGAATGAGGCATTAGGAGGGGTATTATTCATGGATAGGGTCTCGGTAGTCCATAATTAGCATCCGGGTATTAAATCCAACGAGCCATAAATAATACACATGTGCGAAATTGTCACAAATCATGGATGGCATATGAGCCCGAGATTAGTCATCCATGCCCATAAATTATACCCATTCTAATACCCCAACCAACGGGCCGTTACGGTGTTGAATTCTTGTCATCTCATTTTTCTTGACGGTTAGGTGTGAGTTCATGCACACCTCAGCAATTTCCTCTCCGGTCCAATTAAAGGCAAGCTACACCACCGAGACTAGTGGATTTACAAAAAAAATACTTTTTGACAGTTTCACCTCAAGAATCAAAGCCCCACTCCACAAGAGCACACGTCGACTAATCACATCTCCAGTCTAGTAAAAGAAAGGTCATCCACGCTGAGACTAGGAAATTCACAAGAAATTATTTTTCCACTTCGTCTTTGAAACTTGGAAGGAAGTGAAAAGAATACTTGAAGTGAAAAATTCGCTTTGTTTGGTTGAGAGTTTTGAGAAGAATATTTTGAGAAATTTATTTGAGATAGTGTTTGGATGAGTTTTTGGAAAAGATAATAATTAGAGAGAGGTATAACAATTGGAGAGAGATAAAGAGAGAAATGAGAATAATGATTAGAGAGAGATGTATGAGTAGAGAGAGAAATGTGATTAATGATTAGAGAGATGATAGATGAGAAAAGAATATTTTTGAATTTTTTTTTGGAAATGTGAAGTGAACACAGACGTTTTCCTCTCTTGATAATTACCTTATTTGCTTCTAATTTGTAAAAAAATATTTACCTTACTTCACGAAATATTATTATATATTATTGCAAGATGACTTTTTGTGAGGAGGACTCTCATCATGACAAGTGACGCGATTTGGTTGGGTTGTTATAGAATATTTAATTAGGCAACACATGTGACACTCTTATTATTCACATGATTTGGAAAGATAACCATAAATAATATTACTCACAGACATTATTTTATAGATGTGTTTTGAATTTGAAGAGGATTCTTTCCTAATCCTCTCAATCTCACATGAATGTCCATTTCTTAAGGATCGTCTTTTGGTTGGAAAGGAACCAATTGGCGTTGTAAACAAAGATTTTCGCTCTTATTCTCTGGCACCATTGTAATACTAATTTTTTTAATTGGTTCATTATTCCTTCAATTTCCATCTTTTATAGGGCCGTTCTTTCAAGTTTCAACTTTATGGTGGTATGAATCACTTTCAGATGGAAGATAATAAATGAAAAACATTTTCCCCTGTCATTTGGTAGGTTGGAGGGTTAAGGGAAATTTGAATCCACAACGGAAATACTCAAGTCCAAACATCAAGCATGGTAAGGGAGAGTGCCTCACGCACAATGTAAAGCCTTTGTTTTCTTATGTTTGTTTTCTGTAGTTGATCATTTCTCGGTAATTGTGAAAAAATTGACTTGAAAATCGTATATTTATGGGTTATGGAAATTTCATGGCGATAAACTGATTTGGCCAGATTGTATGAATAATCAATTAGACTTTTGTTCATGTTTATGTGGGGCATTTTTGGGTTAGTTAGTACTTTGTTTTTTCTCAAATGATAATCAAATGAATTTTTGTTTTTTAATCCAAATTTCTTTAGTTTTTTTTTAATATCTAAAACTCCAACATTGTTCAGAATATTGGAGTTCTTTTATATCCCCCTATTTGATTATAATGTTAGTGATTTATTTAACTCTTTTAATGCATTATTATCTGTCATAAAAAGCTTGATTATTTCATATACTAATTAGAAATAGCTAAAGAGAAAGTAAGCTATTAAGACGATAGGGAAATACAATTGGAAAACTTTTTTTTTTTTAAACAATTATAGTAGCAAAGAATGCAAAGAAAACGAGAACCAAAATTCATACTCCATTTTATGGTAATACCAATGGAATTGCTTGCTATTGTAACCATATTTAAAGTATCCTCATTGTGTTAGCACTACCCATAATGTTTGTGTTTCCTTGAATTCGGAAGCATTTCCAGGGCTAGGGTAGTTCAATGGCAAGGAGCAAGACAACTTAGAATTTCTCAGATTCTGATTTTGATTTTTAATTCCAGAAATTGCTAAAATGTGATGTTTTGGTGGAATTCCATGCCAAATTACTTTCTTCCTGGCTTTTTTTTTTTCCTTCATTTTTTTTAGAGAAATCAAGAGTATGCATGGAATGGAGCATAACAAACAACTTTTTCACACGGTTAGTAGACATGAATGTAATGCGGAATTAAAATTCCATAGTCCTTCTATAAAAAAGTAATTTAGCAACTCTCATTTGGATTAACATATTAAACATATACACATTTTATAGTTGAAAAATATTTTTTGCATTTTCCTGTGCATAGCATGGGTTTTACGCATTTATTATAGAAGGTAGTCGGTGTATATACTAAAATTAAAGTATAACAATATTAGGAGAAAATCAGTTATCTATGGTTTGGGAAGAAAATAAATTCTTGCAAAATTGGATCACTTGACAAAATTCAAATTAGCTCAATCTCAATTGCTAAGATTAGGCAAATATAAGTTTGTCTATTAAAATATAACTTTCCAAATGAGGCTTATATAAATTAAAAATTTATAATCAGCAAGATTAAATTATTTCTTTTATATAAATTTAAAATTTAATAATTAGCAAAATATAAATCTCCCCAATATTTATATCACTGATTATCACAATGAATATACACAGCCTCTAAAGTCCCACATCAGGGCATATCACGGGCATGATTAGGGAGTGAGGCGAATCACTATGGAATATTCTGACACAATTGAAATTCGAGGGTTACACATAGATTAGGGAGTCAACAAGAAAAGAATTGTAGAAAATCGACAAATGATTTTCAAAATTCAAACGAACATGAAAGAATTATGGAGCAGATTTTGGAATTTGGGGCGAGAGAGAGAGAGAGACGTTAAAGAAGAAAATAAATGGTCGTGATCTCTGTTGTGCTTCGAAAATTAATCCTAGCCATTCCGTAAGCTACTGTTGGAAACAAAAATGAACGGCTTAGATTTATAGAAACTCTAAACACTCTCTTACCTATAAGATTAGAAATGAAAATGTTAGGATTTATAAGGGATTGAAAAATCGCTCTTCCTTATTATATGGATACTTTCTGCTTTTTTCCGATTACATGCATCATAAAAAAATTACGTCACATTTTCCCTCTAGGGTGTTGACTTCAATTATTTTGTGAAAAGTCACATACATGGATTATGATTTTATAGCTGATTCAATCACGTGCATGATTTATGTTTTTATAGCCGATTCAATCACCATGGGAAATTAGAATCAAGAGGAGCAGATAAGAAATAAAATTGTTATACTCTTTTAATTTAAGTGATCGAGTAATTTAATACGCTTTCCGATTAAAAATACAATTTTTTAGCTCATCACAAAAAGAAAAAACACGTCATTTTATTTTATGTCTCTGTGCCGTGCCATGCATAGCACGGGTTCATGCTAGTATTGTAGAGTAATGAAGAAGAAAATAACTTTTATCTCTTTTACCTTTGTGAAGAAGTGCTCAACCTCAGTTCTCAATTAGTAACACTTATTTGCATTTCGTATTAACAAAAAAAACAATTCCATCTTATGCAGTGCATAAAGGACGCAACTTTTACACAATCACATGGACAATCTTCAGAGACGATTTTATATACAATGACATAAAGAACAGAAAACTTGGTAATAATTTTTTTTATCGGCAAACGAAAATTTTATTTATCGCATAAATAAAAGATGATAATAAGGTATGAAAATAACTTAAAATTAAACAGACTTTTATGTAAAATGATGCAACAATAAAATTTACGGTATTCAAACAGTGGCGGAGCCAGGAAAAGAAGTTGGAGGGGGCCGAAATGTGAAAGAAATGTTGGTTTTGTAATTTTTTTCAAGACTAAATCTAGTCATTCGAGTTTTATGGCTCAGTTTTGCTAAATTTAAAAATTAATTTTGACTATTGTTGTTATTATATCATTTGACAACCGCAGTATTATTATCGCACGGTATCATTCACTGTAATTTAGTGTTTTCGGAATGAAAATTGTTTTTACTTACTAATTATTTTTAAAGTTTTATAATTTTTAAAAAAATATCTATCAAAAACATGAAAAATATATCTGAAATAGGAAATTGGGGGGGCCACCCCCGGCCCCTACATAACTTCAAACAATGCCTCGTAATCATCACATGAATGAAACATGATTGCACTAATGGTATTATTGAGAATCGTTATTATATAGATTTTCAGAAAAAATAATCTTCATAAATAATTTAAAATGTCTTAAAATGAGAACTAGGACAATATTATAGGAAATCATATCTAACTTTCTAACAAATATGATTGCAATATCGGTATTATTGAGAAATCGGTCAAACCACAATATGCACATCACGTGAAGAACAATGAAAGAAATAATGCAAATAGGAAAGACGTCAAAGAAATTTTTATGTGCATGGTACCCCAACTGTGTAATTAAATACATTTCCGACTCACAAAAGTTTTCACTATGTATCAAATAAATAGAGTATAGATCACATCGCTTGCAATTGCACTAAGACAAATATTATTTGCAAGCTATAATACTTCACAAACCCTAGTGATTTCACCGAGAAGGTTGAACCGCTAATTAATAGTCAACATAGTAACCAAACCGAATCAAACTTCACAAGTCCAACACACAATTCAGCTTGAAATTTTAAAACTCCTGGAATAGACTAGCATGAAAAGATGGAAAGTATGTTTTTGACAGCGAAAGTATCCACATGCAAGCAAACTGACTTTCTTTTGATTCGTCCGCCTTTTAACGAGCAGGATTCTTTCTCAAGAAGCAAAAAATTTCTAGAGGGAAAAAGTCAAAAGTCTTTAACCACCTTTTCATATATATTACGATTTTGATTAAGTTCTTTGCAAGGTCAGTGTTTGAAACAATACGCCATGAGCAAATTCTAGAAGCTGTTTACCATGACTTTGAGAGCTCTTCGTTGGAGTATTAATTATTTAGGGCAAAGTCTAATAATTAAATTTTTTTAGTACTCGTGTTAATTTATTTAATTTTCCTCAATAGAAAATTGTGCGCACTAAATATCTAGATGAAAAAGATGCAACGTGTATGGCTGTATGCAAAGTGGGGACAAACGGTTAAGCGAACACAAACAAATCTAGTAGTCATCATAGAGATAAATATGCAACCGTTTACAACCGTTCACATTTTGTGAGTTGTGCCATGCACGTAAAAAGTGTTAGGAGTATTAAATTAATTTTCTTGTATATCCCTAAACGCTAGGGATCTTACCCAAGTAATATTGCCTGTTCATGTTCTCCTCATTCTTTTCTTGAGAAATCCTAAAAGTGGACAATATGTACAATCCGTTCAGTTGTTAGGCATGTGTGAGAAATTTAATCACAGAAAAAGTGAAGTGAATTAAAAGAATATGAGTTTGGCAAGAAAACTAGAATTTTTCATTCTCAATTGAAAAGTGTTTTCCATAGGAAAGTTGAAATTATGGATTCCACGACTTCCTTGGTATTGAAACAAAGAAAGTAACGTGAAAGTTAATTTCCCCATCATTTCCATGCAACTGAACTGGGCCGGAGGCAAGTACCAATGCTTTCATTTTTTGCTGCAAAAAGGAGTAATATTGGAGAAGGATTTTTCTACGATAGTTTTCCAAATGAATATGTAGCAAAACTGGAAAAGAAAAATGGGAATTCATCTGAGCCACGAATTTTATTTTCTGGGTAACTATTCTGGGCATGTAGCGGAAAACATGAAAGCAACGTATAAAAGAACTAAATCAATTTATTTGGTCTTTTGAAACATGGAGTTAGGAAGAAGTTGTGTATGAAATCAACTAAAAACCAACTACCCAATGATACAGCGGTCAACACAAGGAAAAAGTGTATTGATTGATTGTTGCAGAAGCCTACGATTCTTCTAACCTAATAATAACTTTCTTCAGCGGGCAAGTAAACTTCTTTAATTAGCAATCAAGCACAGTGTAACATAGGTTACTTGCAAGAATCAAATTTGTCAAAATGAGATCGGTGATGCAACTTTTACCAAAAATAGTGTTGTCGAACAGTAATTCTATGGTTCACGAAAAGTATGCCCGAAAATGAAATTAATGATTGAGATTCAGTTTGATGTGTAGGACTAGAACATTTAAGTTAATCTCAGAACCATTGATTTTTCTTTCGGGAACATTTTCGGGGACCTAGCATTGCTGATATTTGAAACATGTTGTGTGGTTATATTATGTTTGTAGTCAAAGCAAGGATTGTTTCAGAAATTGACTTATTGCATTTTACATGACAGGTCATTCTCTCAAAGTACATCAACTCAAAAAGCCAACTTAAATCAGTTCATGTTCAGTTTCCGGAACAAGTTACATTGGAGTATTTTTCTTTTAAAAAAATAGTTGAAACCAGCAATCAACACACAACGATCCTCTTTCGGCGTGATAAAAAAAAACCCCTACCTACAAAAGAGCCCTAGCCGGGACCGATAACGCAAAAGACCAAGCACTGGTTGCTCCCGATTAAGATGGACCTAAGTCATACCTAATCCCAAACCTCACTCGTCCAAGAGAATCGAATCGAATCGAAAAAGAAGTGTACAATAGTGACTGCTAAATTAGCCACAACGTATGTTGTAGGGTCTACGTATAACGAATTACCGTAGTAAGTACTACGGGCTTTGTGTACTAATGAGGTTTTACAGTTCACAAACCCTACCCTTGAACAAGGTGGGATGGATTAACAAACCATTTTTATGACCTACCTAGGCCAAGTTACACCTGGGAACCAGATGGACTTAGTATGAAATTGATAAATTAATAGGATCTGATCTATCATTCGATCATACACATACGTTAAGTGCTTCAATACAGAGTTTAATTAACTAATAATAACAGGAATTTGAGCAACTTGGTTGAAGGATAACATTTTAAAAGACAGCTTCTGAATTCTCTTCAAAACCTGAAACTAATGTATTAACAATTAATTACTCAGAAAACTAGATTTAATAAATTTCTTTTTTGTTTTTTTAGCATCTTTACACCTAATTTTATGAATAAACTTTCCCAAGTTGCGTGGTTCAAAATTAATTAAAAAGTTTTGTTTTGGGCAAAGTAGGAAAAAATAAGAAGACATATTATGGACACTGTTCGTCACCAAGTACATTTTCCCAAGCAGCAAAAAGCCAGAGACAAACAGTATCTCATTCATTCAAAAAAATTCTTAGTGAGGGGCTCACTACATGCTTGTAGTGAGCTCCATTGGCCGTCCGATCGACGATCAACAGTCTGGGAAAATTGGGGTTAAAGTAAATGTTAAAATGCTTTTTAAAATGTAAGATAATCCAAACCGGTGATTGCTGATCAAACGGCCGATGAAACTCACTACACACATGTAGAGCCCCCCAGTTCTGTGGAGCAATAACATAGACATGGGACACAATCGAACAAACACGAAAAGAAAAACAAGTTAGGACATGGGACGTAATTTAGTGGTAACTCATTGGCCCATGGTGTAGGGCATGGGCATGGGACACAATCGAACAAAAACGAAAAGAAAAGAAAAAGTTGGTGGTGTCATGCATGTACGATTACCAGTTTGTTAACTAGGTTGTTGAGACTTTAAGTTGACCTGCAGATGCTCCACCAAATTATTGGTTTGTTAGTGTTAAAGTACATTTCTTTGTCAACAATGAGTAGGCACTCACGTTTAAAGCTATTTTGTCCAAACCTTTTATTCTCACAAGTAATCCTACAAAAGTTCCTTCTTTTTCCAAAACCCTTTTCTATGTATGGACCATAAAAAGCACATATACAAACCATCATACAATCATATAGTGTATCTCATACCGTATATACGTATTCGTAAATCATATATAGCAGCATGTCGCTTGTTAATGAAAACGTTGTTAGAATATCGATTAACATAGGTCTCGGGAAAACAGAGTTGGCGAGTACGTACGTATCTTTTTCAGGTCAAACAGTACTCTCGTGTTTGAATAAGGATGAACTAATTCAATTCTTAATAAAGGAATTAACACGTACTGTACATGTAAGTACCATTCGAGGTGAGAAAAATTATATTTTCATCCTCGTCTAGATTTGTACTTTCTGATGAAAAGCATTGGAATACTTAGAAGTTGAGTACAAAGTACAAATAATAATCACAAAATTGGCATTAAACTATTATGTATATTTCACATAAACCTAGAACTAATAGTATAATATCTCTTGACTCTGCAGTGTACTTTCCCTCTTTCTCTATTTGTGAAATTATATGATTTCTATGATTAGCACGTAGTCGCAATTAATACTGATGGATTATTGCTAAATTTATTCAAGTATAGGCTACATTAGAAGCATGCCTTTCTGGTAATACCATTAAACAAGTATTGAAAATTCAGGTGATTACTGATGGAGTGTCTCCTAATTGTTTGGACATGGCATGTGAAAGAACAGGTTTCGATAAACTAGAAAATCCCTCGTGGAAGGCAGAAATTGAAGAATTGTCGGAGAGACTATATTCAAGTTTGCATTAAACCACATGTTGTACGATCGCTTTTCTATCACCTCTCCTAAACATATGGTATTAGGGATGATTTCAATTAAGCCTTTTATGACATTCGATATCGCACTCGTAAGTCTGCTTTTAGAGTGGTCACAGAGAGTGACTTGTGTAGCCAAATCTATAAGGGCACTCCAGACCCAACAATCCCTCCCTCACGATAAGGCTCCCGCTATTCAAACCCATCACCTCGTTGCTCAAATACCACTGTCTAACCACATTTCCACTATCTCTCCTAAAATTAATTGGTGTTATGAAGGGTTTCAATTATATCTTTTATGACATTCAACATTGCACCTGCAAATTTGTTTTTATAGCGATTGCAAGGAGTGGCATTGTGTTACCAAATAGGTTTCTAAGTTGCTCACCAACTTGTACTATTTCATGTTGGCTAGGAAATGTTACTAGTTGTCATGATATGGGAAATGCTATTAGAACTAAAAAGGAATGACCGGAGGCTTTGCCGCATCGAAGCCCGGATCTGACCCAAAAACGCTCCAAACCGAATCCCTTCCTTCGGGTTTCTATGCTCTTCTGATGGAGCTAGGGTTGGCAATGGGTCAGCTTGGTTTGGTTATTGCCATATTCGAACTCATTAGCCGAAACTAGATGAGTATCCAGAATCGAACCGAAAGAAAATTGAAACCATAGCTGAACCAATAGGGGATCGGTTCTGTTTCGGGTACTCCCCGTTAAATTAGAAACAAAATAAAAACAAAATAATTATGAATGAAATTCAAATATGTAAATTAGTTAAACTGGAAATGCCACAGATCCATCAATTAAAAAGGTATGCAGATATGCATCTAGATATTTTAAATGCAAAACTAATATTACATCTAAGTAGAAATTCAATGCATTAAAGCTATAAACAGGCTAAACTTCTACATATAAAGGGTAATTTTGTAATTACACATAACCAGCTCAAACCAGAACCGAACCGAACCCGTTCGGTTATCTCACATCCCATACCGGACCCGCACCCACGGGGAATATTTTAGTTATGGTCCGGGGAATAAAACCGGTTATGATTTGGGTACCCTTCAGTTCGATCGAAATTGCCATCCCTAGATGGAGCAGAAAGATTAAAAAAAGTGTGTAAAATAATGACTGCTAGATTAGCCACAAAATATGTTGTAGGGTAACAAATTACTGAATCCGCATGAAAACACAAAGGCTTTGTATACTAATGAGGTTTCACTGTTCACAAACTCTACCCTTCAACAAGGTGGGATGGATTAACAAACCATTTTTATGACCTAGCTACCTAGGCCAAGTTACACTTGGGAACCAGATGGACTAAGCATGAAATAAAGTAATAGGGTCTGATCATACACACGTAAGTGCATTAATACAGAGTTAGCAAATAATAGCAGAATGTGAGCAACTTGGTTGAAGGATAACATTTTAGAAGACAGCTTCTGATTCTCTTCAAAACCTGAAAATAATGTAACAATTACTTACTCAGCAAACTAGATTAATAAACTATTAACATGGGCAACTTGGCATGCATTATTGCTATATTTGTTGTAGTATAGGCTACATCAGATGCATGCCTTTCTGGTCAGGTGATTACTGATGGAGTGTCTCTTAATCGTTTCGACATGGCATGTGAAAGGACAGGTTTCGATAAACAAAAAAAAACCCTTCTGTGAGGATTTGATTTAGTGCTGCCATCAAGCATGAATGCTAGATTGATTGAGCTGCTGCTTTGAGGATTTGGGCTTCTGGTGCTTTAGGAGTTTTTATGGTGCTTCTAGTATCAGCTTGAGTGTTATCTTGTTGTATTTTTCTCTTTGGTTGGCAGCTTGCCAATCATCTGTTATTTCCTTTCCCTTCGGTCCTAGCTGGCATATGATTGTCGTAGTTCGAGCATTCGCTTCTCGTTCTCCGTCGTCATGTCGGGCTTGGTCCCTTTAATCTTTGTAATTTGTTTTCAAAGATTAATAAAATCTTTTTTGCCGTTCAAAAAAAAAAAAAAACCCTTCGTGAAAGGCAAAAATTGAAGAATTGTCGGAGAGACTATGCATGCACAAGAAAGCAAGATTCGAGTTCATATGTTTTTGGGGTTTTTTCTTTGCCCTCTTGCATTCACTCTTCATCTATTTGTTACTCCCACTCAAAACAAAAAGGGCTGAACAGAGTTTAGAGTCTTTTAGAATTTAGATGAAACCACGTGTTGTCGGATCTCTTTTCCACAATCTCTCCTAAAACTTATTGGTGTTAGGGAGGATTTTAATTAAGTCTTTTATTGCATTCGACATCGCACTCGCAAGTCTGTTTATAATGGGGTCGCGGGGAGTGACATTATGTGTCCAAATTCATGAGGGTACTCCGGGCCCAACAGACGTAAGATACAATAGATTTCTGAGTTGCTCAATAACTTGTACTATTTCATGTTGGCTAGGAAATGTTACTAGTTGTTAGAGGTGTCAAATGGGCCTTGCCGGCCCGGCCCGGCCCGGGCACGGTTTGGGCACGGTAAAAGTTGGGCACGGCACGGCACGGTCTAAGGGGGCACGGGGCACCGAAATGGGTGGGCACGGCACGGGCATGGCACGATAGTTGGCCTGGCACAACACGGTCTAAGCCGGGCACGGCACGGTAGTTGGCCTGGCATGGCACGGCACGGCACGACACGGACTTAATCAGGCACGACACGAGCACGGCACGGTCTTAGTCTAGCACGGCACGGGCACGGCACGGTCTTAGTCTGGCACGACACGGGCACGAAACGGTAGTGTGAAGGGCATGAGCAGGGGCACGTCACGAGCACGGCACGGCACGGAAGTGTAAAGGGCACGGCATGGTATAATAACGAAAAGAATTAGGGAAAATAAAAATAAAATAAGGAAAAATAAATTTTATTTTATTTCAAAAAATGAGGGGAAAAAAATGAATTTTTGAATAATAAAAGTGAAAATTTTGATTTTTGATTTGATAGGTGAAAAATAATTTTTTGTAATTACGCAATATGTCATGGAGAGAGAGAGAGAGAGAGAGAGAGAGAGAGAGAGAGTTGAATTTTGAATAAGTTTTCATTAAATAAATGGACTTTAGAAAAATAAATAAATACATAATAAATAAAAAATACATTTTTATTAAATAAATGAAGTTGCCAAATGCCATAATAATGAAAACAAAAAAGATGAAAATAAAAAATGAATTTATGAATAATAATTAAAATTTAATAAATGGACTTGCCATAATAAGGAAAAATGAGGGAAATTAAAATTGAATAACATAAATGAAAACTTAGGGGTAAAATAAAAATTAAATTTTGATAACAAACATATAATGATATAAATTTTGAAAAACATTTTTATAAAATAAATTAAATTTTATTTGAAAATGAGGAAAAAAGGAAAAATAAAATTTTTAATAATTAAAATGAATTTTTTTAGGGGACAAAATTTGGGGAAAAAAATGAAATATTTGAATAAATTTTAATTAAATAAATGGACTTCGCAAAAATAAATAAATACATAATAAATCAAAATTTTAATTTTATTAAATAAATTAAGTTGCCAAATGCCATAATAAGGAAAAAAAATGAGGGAAATTAAAAATGAATTTTTGAATAACATAAATGAAAAAAGTTAGGGGTGAAACAAAAATTAAATTTTGATAACAAAAATGTAAATTTTGAAAAAATATTTATAACATAAATTAAATTGAAGAAAAAATGAAAAATAAATTTTTAATAATTAAAATGAAATATTTGATTTTTTAATTGATAGGTCAAAAATTGAATTTTTATAATTACATAATATGTTAAATTATTAATATGTTATATTGTTTTGTATAAAATTTTGATTATATTATGCATTAGCCACACTATCGCAACACATTTATGATGATCCACACCGTTCACTTTGTTTGTTTTGCTATTTTAATCACCCTCGCCAAATTTGAAGTCCATCGGGTATCGAAAGCCCTTTCATCAAGGACGTTGATTTATTATCAACCGACAATTTGTGTCCTTCGATCAAAGACGTAATGATAGTTAAATCACTTTGTTTTTTGCATGGAGGATATAATCACTCCCACTTGCAATCTAGACGGTTCCGATACGAAAAAAACTTCTCTGATGGTCGTCAAGTCATGCATTATAGGACATTATTACTCTTAAATGCACCGAATTTGATCCGATCATATGGTTGCCGACATTTGATAGCCACCGTTTTCGGGGAAAATGATAGAATTGATAAGATATGAAATCGTAACGGTTTAGATCGAACATTCGAGAAATCGAGTTTGCACCTACCTTTTGATCATATACATCAAACTAACTTGGTTATGAACTAAGATGTTAGGCTATATGGTAATGTACGCTAGCCACGCGATCTCAACATAATTATGACGATCCAAGCCGTTCACATTGTTTGTATTACAGTTTTAATCACTCTCGCCAATTTTGAAGTCTATCGGATATTCAAAGCCTTTTCATCAGCACGATTAATTTATTGTAAACCAAATTTCGTCTCATTCGATTAGGTACCTAATGATAATTAATTTACTTGTTTTTTTGCACAAAGGATATAATCACTCCCACGTAAAACGTAGACGGTTCCGATTCGAAGAAAAATACTCTGACAACTCTCGCGTAATACAATTTACGGCAATTTTTACCATTGGGTGCATAGATGGGACATGACACATGCACTAGATCCTGTACTTAGTATAAATATGCTGTTATAGGGCAATAACCCTAAAACGGCTCTCTCTCATCTGACTCTCTCTCTCTTCTTCCACAGTCCACACCACCACCGTCCAGGCGTCCACCGATCGATCTCTCTCTTTCCTCTGCCTCTCACCACCACCGCACCACCACTGCACCACCACTCACCACTCAAACCCTAACCACTCACCACCGAACCCCCACACCACCACCGCACCACCACAACCCCACACCACCACCGC